>APFE030311229.1:0-10561 GCA_000404065.3 Pinus taeda | reverse complement strand
TGCACGTTCTTGTTATGAGGAGAGTAATGGTCTGATCCAGATGAGTATCGCTCTGAGCTGCCCATAATACGAAAATCGGATTTTCATAGAGTTCTCTATTACATAGGATCATTAAAAGGGTAGTCCAAATATATTGTGTTGGGAGAAGAGGCATCAATGCCACATAATTCAAGGATTGCATGCGTGAATTTCAGATTAGTTGTGGACTATATATCTGTGTTATCTTGGAGGAAGTTGTCTAACGAAAGGAACAAAGGAACTGGTCTGCGAAGAAACCCTCCATTTTCTGTATCTTCCTTTTCCCTTCAGTACAGTTCACTGATTTTTCAATAAACTTGTTTATGGTTTGTAAGGTTATAACACGTGCGATTTTATTGGGAAAACACTTTTTATTTTTGTTGGTCATTTCCACCATATAATTCCTGGGAAATCTTTTGTTTCCCATGAAGGCTATATTGGTTTAACATGCTGGCATTTGACATTTGGTCGCAGTTCAATTCCCAAAGGTAGCCATCTTCTCAAATACCAAAGATTTATTTTGAAGATGCACTATACATCCTTCAAAGAACATGAACCTCACATTTTGAGAGGATAGTGTACTCTGAAAACGTACACCCTTTATGAAATTTGTTATTATAAAATAGCCAACGTTTTCACCCTTTATGAAATTTGTTATTATAAAATAACCATTGCTGTAGGTAGCGGTAGTCCGTCTGAAATATTAAACGACTAAATTGTACCAAGTGCTTAAAAAAAAATGATATCTTATGAAAGGACTCCATGTTTTTATGTATGTTAAATGGAGCCAGGAACAAGTGCTTTACAAGTTCCAAAGGTTACCGCAACCCTGAATATTATGGGTAAATGGAGCCAGGAACAAGTGCTTTATATACCTCGGGATAAGATGGATTAAAAGGACACAAAAGTACTGATGACAAGGCCCAAAATAGCCGATCAAATTTTGTAAGCATACAATATGTGAGAGAGATCAGCCGTCATATTGACTTTAGAGCAAAGAGAGACGCTGTCAAGCCTGAAGATGCCCAGAAAAAACAAATGCTCTTGCTCGCCGGAGAAAATTCAAAAGAAAATCCGGGTGGGAGGGCAGGAAAAAGGTAGAGGATTCCAGACGGGAAAGCCAGAGGAGATAGATATGAAAAAACCAGAGCCTGAAAGATGCTATTCCGAGGGCTGGGATTGAGAGACAAAACAGCAGCAGTATATGTGAAAGATACACCACCAGTTTGCAATTTTAACTCGAATGTCCCAGCAAGAACTATAGATGAAGAAGATTGACTTTAGTTTGCTGAGAAGGGAAAACCACATTTTTCCAGAGTCAAAAGTTGTATGCCATACACAGAACACCGAGAGACAAAAAAACCCAGAAACAATTCTTCTGCCCAAATCCTACGACCAGCCCCAGGAAAAATGAACCTCTATCCTAGCAAGCATCTCCATACAATATATGGCGAGGAGGAGACCCATGAAACTTATAATCAGTGAATTCAGAAATCTAAAGACTGCCAGAGTAAAGCTTAGCCACCTAGAAATTAAATTGCCCGACATTGATGACCATGAGAAATCATGGGATACCATTTGACCAGATAATAAAAACAAGCTAAGCAATAAATCTCATGATATGAGACTAGCAGATTTAAAAAGCTATTTTATATAAGGAAACTGTGCTGGAACCATAAGATGAGGAGAAAAACTATCATTTACTTACAAACCAGAGTGCAGCTATCTAATAAACAGATTCCATTTAAACTGGTTATAGAGCGTAAAAAAACGAGATCTGACCTGATAACGGAGGGAAAAATACCACACGCCGAAGGGAAGCTGACCACCACCAGGGAGAAATACCACACGCCGAAGGGAAGCTGACCACCACCAGAGGGATGCCGAACCAGGAGGAAACAGAGAAAGCAAAAAGAGTGCTTGTATGATAGAGGAGCCCTGCCCCCGGGCGCAGGGAGAGGTGAAAAAAAACTGAAGCCAAGTAGGGAAGCCAGAATATAAGGAGAAAAACCCCGGAGCTGGAAGCTTGCGACGTGGCTAAGAGACGATTGCATGCATTGCATGTAGGTTGGGAAGATAGCACGTTGCCAACTCTCCGAAAGCGACAAAAGGTAAGGAGAAGCTAGCTTACCCGTGGCAGCGGGGCCATCTAGAGATCCCCATGGCTGGCTGTGGATGGATGCATAGGTCGGCTAGGACACACCTGGTTGGCTGTAATGGCGGCGACCTCCCTTCGCGCTCGGCTCTCTCACTATTTCAACAATGGGCACGCTTACATCACCCCCACCATCGTTACAGGAGTTATTAAAACCCTCCTATATTATTAAAACCCTCCTATATTATTAAATAATGGGCATTCTGAAACCTCCTCTTGCTTTGCTTAATGAAGATATAATTGTTGCAGAGTATTGAAGTCCTCTTGCTTTATTAAACATAATGGGTGATCTATCAAGGTGCGGAACAAAAATAGATCTCACAGTTCCAAGGGGTTTGAATCTGACGTGAATCTAGTGTCGCATAACAGAAACTGACCGTCGAAAAAATGGTGTCGAATGGTGGTCAGATAAACTGTGTGGGATGGTTGACGGCTTCTCAAATATTTGTAAGAAATGGATCAGTATCCGAACTTGCACATGAAAAAACCACCAAGCTGAAAACTTTTGCATTTAGTTAAGCATCGAATTTATAGCTGAAACTGCCAACCACTTTGATTTGTTTCAATAAATTAACATAAAATAATATAAACAAAATATATGTTTGTCCATCTCCAGTGATTGTATCAATGTTTCCTAGCATCCCATAAATCTGTGCCATTTTCAGCTAGTGATGATGGTTGAGAACAAGTTAAATAACCTCATTAACCATATTACTCATTTTCGATTGCGTGCACCGATCTGGAGAAAATCATAAATGGTCTCTCACTTTCATCATGAAATGTTGATAATAGCATGACGCTAGAAGTTTATCCTTGGTCGTAAATTATAACTTAACAAACATTAAGAGGGAATGGTCATTGTTTTATGGCTTTAAAACATAATAAAAATGGAAAGATGATATAAAAAAACATTGCTAGTAAATTTAACCCTTTCATGAGAGACTTTTACCTCCAGTAATATTTGTTCAAAAAATTAATATATAAAGGGAATAATTTTGTACCTCTTCCGAAGGAGGGTTGCAATTGTTGCACTCAATGTTTTGTTTTATTTATATTCTCTTGTATTAAGACAGCCATGTCAAAACAAGAAGTTGACTATGTTACACGTTATAACACTGGCAAGAACGGAACAAAATAAAATAAGGAAAATGAAATTAAATACGGGTTGTCATCAACCCATACTCTTAATACAATTCAACCCCTTGCTAGATTGGACATAGAAGGTTGCCGGTCCTGTATTTTTTATCCCTTTCTAGATCGAACATAGTAGGTTGTAGGTCTCACATTTTTCTCTCTTTGGCATGAACTAGATCTCGTTGGTGACACCAAATGTTTGGTGCAAACCCAACTATTGAACTATAGGATTGTATATCCCTATGACAAATGTATATGGATGTAATTAATTTTCCGGATCTATCCCATTCAATTTGATGATAATAACTTCATTCTTAAACATTGGAAAGAACAAACAGATTTGGTTGCTAGTCCTCTCTCACATTGCTCAACTCCACTTTTTTATAATTACCATCCTCCCTCAGATTTTCCCACCAACACAACTATAAATCGAACTTAATTTTTTTTTTTTTTTTATGTTGTCTCCCATCGTTCAATCCCACAATATGCTCACTTCCATTGCATATATGAACACTTCTTTATCTCCTCAATTATCTTTGAATCTCTTAACTTGCCCCCTCCATTCAATGAACCAAATATTGCATTCTGTAATCGTAATCTCTCTCCCAAATTTACACAAAATTCTTATTTGGATTCCAAACCTTCAAGTCTCCCTATTCCTAATCCATCATCCAATTTGATTATTAATTTGTCTTATTTAAATTTAACAAAACCAATTATTGATCTTTTTAAATAAAGGACTAAATTATTCAATCACTTCTAAAAATATTTCCATAGAAGATATTGTATATCACATAGAATATAGAATTAAAGACATATTTGACAACATTAAAGAGAAAATTAGACAAGACTTCTCCCCCATTCTTCAAAAATCGAGAGCTCCCCATAAGAAATATTACAAAAGATGAATTCTTAGCTCTAAAATCTTTGAAATCTAACCTTAATATTGTAATATTAAAAGTGGAAAAGGGAGGTGTGAATAAAAAAGAATACAATGATAAAATGACCGATAATCACAATAGTGGGTGCTACAAAATGTTAACTAAAAATCCTTTAAAGAGCATCACGAGAGAAGTCTCCAACTTAATCAAAGGAAGAAATGTTCAAGATAATAAGACCCTCATTGAAAGTTGTCTATAGAATCCTAATCGATGATGCTCCTAAGATTAATAAAGATGGTATTCCTATTACAACTAAGGTTAACAATATGGGAGGTCCCACATACCATCTCGCCCAATTCCTTCCTAAGAAACTAAAACCGTTGGTTTCTAACACTCAATCATTTGTCGAAGACTCTACCCACTTTATCAATGAAATCAATGACATCAAACTCGATAAAAAATATATTTTAGTTAGCTTTGATGTCACTGCTCTATATAATAATATTCCTATTGATGAAGCCATGAAGGCTATCTAAAAAATCACTAACCTATCACTTCAAAACTTGTTGAAATATGTCTCAAATCTACCTTCTTTAGTTTCGTGGATGAAATATATGAACAAACTTGTGGTGTAGTTATGGGCTCTCATCCTTCCCCCATCATAGCCAACCTATTCATGAAATATTTTGAAACCAAATCCCTTGAAAGTGCTCCCTTAAACCCCAAATTATGGAAATTATTTGTGGATGACACTTTCATCATCTGGCCACATGCTCAGGTAGTTTTAGAAACGTTTAAAAACCATCGTAATAGTCTTTCATTATCCATCAAATTTTTCATGGAAGGATGAACATGGGAGAAAAGAGGAGGGTTACTAGAGTTTCAAGATCTATGTTTCATGGAGGTTTCAAATTTCCTTCCATGGAAAATTAGAGGGATTTGAATGAAACTGCATGATTATCCTTGGTTATCTCAAAGGGTTATCCCAAGGTGGGGGTTTACTCTAGTTGATATGTCTTCTCTCTGATGGTTTTTTCCATGGTCCTGAAATTTCTAAAAATCATAAGGTTTGTCTCTCCCCAATTTTCCTTTCTTCTCTTTCTAGCGTTTTCTCTCCTGTGATCCTGGTTATGGAGGGTATTCTCGTGGACTAATTGGATGATCCTTTGGATGGGGAGTGCATTCTTCTCAGGTATACTAGTAGTTTGGGCATTCGTGTGGGTTGAATGTGAGGGTGTCTAGACATGGAAATTTGTGCGTCACTTCTTCTAATTGTTGAATTTGTGTGGAAAGTGTTCATAAGCACTCTTTTGGCCCGAGTTTTGACCTACCTAATCTAGTGTTCTCGGACGCTGGAAAATATTCTCACGAGGGGACAAGGATTTCAAATTGTGATGGATTTCTTGTTTCAATTATGTATTCTATCCCTTTTCCATATTCTTCTCTTTGTTTGACTTTATGAATCCTCCTTATGGTGGGGTTTCTGTTGAAGTTACTTTGGGGGCTTCATATTTTATTTCCTCAGTCCCTACGCTTTCCGAGTCCTTGGTCTCCTGTGGGAACACATACAGGAGTCCTTCTCCCCCGCCTTTTCATGGGTGTTTCACTACTTTCTCGATTAGGTTTGTGGCTTCGTATACTTTCACATTTTCTCCTTTCATTGAGGTTGGTTATGTGGGTTCCCTATAAAAGGTTTCTCTTTTGGGGTTCTACACCCTGGTGGTCATGTTTCAAATCTCTATAAGATTTTAGATGGTTTTCCATCATGGTTTCCTAGGGATCTTTAATCCTATAGGATCTCAACATTTGCTTTTTCAAGAGGAAAAATCCTCTAGGATTTGTCAAGAGGAAAAATCCTCTATGATTTGTCAAGAGGAAAATTTCTTCTATCAATGAAAAGAAGTTTCAACTATCTATGGTCATGGGCACTAATATTGAGATACACTAGGTAGTCAAGATGAGTGAACTAGAATTGGTGGAGTGTGCTAGAGGGAGAATTTATAGTGGCAAGGCTCTCAATTATTGGGTTCATAATGAATGAGGTCATAACTATGAGATATTCCTTCTGTTAAGGTTCTTGTGCGTGACTAGTTTATATTTTTCTTCTCCTCCTAAGAAGAGGTAAAGTGGGTAATGGATAATCATTGGTGGATTGGCTCTTTCCCTCTTATTCTCAGTAATTGGTCTCCTTTGTTTGACCTTGCTACGGGAAATATGGATAAATATCCCATTTACGTTAGGCTGTTGGGCCTAAAACTTCGTTTTTGGTTGGAATAAGCTTGTTTGGCAATAATTATCCATCTTGGGGACTATATAAAGGTGGATATGACATTTACTAAAGTTGAGGAGATGAAAGTGGAACAGGTTCTTGTGAGCTTGCAGATTTGAGAAGGCCTTTGGAGTGAGATTCTATTGACCCATAATGGATCCTCTTTAGATGAAATCCTATATTACGAGGGGATCCCCTTCCACTGCAAGAGTTTTCATGTCCATGGTCATAACATAGTAAATTGTAAGCCAGGGTTTCACAGAAGGAAGGGATTGGATAATTGGGTTTCACTAGATCATAGGGCTTCACTCCAGTCTCTTGGGGAGGAGGCTATCACTTCTAGAGTTTTCTGCCCAACGCGTAGCACCACTTGTCGCACACTTATAATTAGGAGATCCTATGGAGGAAAAATTTATATTTTTGGATTTGTAATCAAAATTTATGCATGCTCATGGATTACCTAAGGATTTCATCAAGTTCCGGGTTGCCTAAAGGGTCAAAAACACCCTAAAAATGGCCTCTCTGCTACCTTCTGCACACAGGAACCAATCTTGGGAGATTGCAGTTTTGGAGGGGTACGTGACATATAAATCCAGAAATTCCACTTGGGTTGGAAAGTATACAAATAGGCTTTACAACGTGCTATCATGATCTCAATTTGGATGTCGGGAAGTGCCTCAAAATCATCTCCAAAGTTGTGTTATGCATAGAGATTTTGGGTGTGGCGCATAGAAGATTTTTGCCTATTTTTCACTGTACAACTCAAAATTTCACCCAGTTTTGAATAGTTTCACTTTTTCAGCTAACTATTGATCTATCTTGATGTAAATTCATGACTATGATGTAATTTTGGCACATATTCACCTATTCTAGTAGATTCATTCACACCTATTCTAGTAGATTCATTCACTAAAAAGTGAAAATTTAATGAATCAATCAATTTGCTACCATATATAGGCAAGTTGTTTGATTGCCTAGATTTCAGTTCCTTGTTTAGAATTGGTTGAAATAGCCCCTAGAATGATGAGCTCAACCCCTAGAGGCATGGGAAGGAGTTAGGCTTGTTTATATCATGTAATTTCTCAGTCATTTTCATGGTTGGACACTTGGGATTGCTTAACACTCCATTGTACATTTGATTTCTACATTTTTGGCAAAGGAAAGACTAGGGATTTGTAGCACTTGTTGGGATCCATGTGGATTTGTGTTTTGACGATGTTTTTATCTATGTAATTATAAGTTCGCTGATGTTTATGTGTATCATTTTCCCTTGTCTTTTCTTCTAAAATTAAACAAATGAGTGATTAAGGTAGAATTCATTACACTGTTGTGCTCTGCCTTGAAATTTTGTTTAATTTTCAGTGTTTTCATCTATTTGAGGAGGACTCTTGAGACTCTCTTGCCCTCCTTGGCTCCTCACCATTCTGATCCATCCATTCATTCAATCTAAAGCATCAAAATGATTTCCTTCCTTGCCCTAATCAAAACTCTACAAAAACTAGGCCCCATCCCCGAACCCAAATTTGTCTTTCCCTTTTTCCAACAAAAACCCCCAACAACTCAAATTAAATCCTTGCACTTCATGCCTAGCCTAAGATTAGTTTCCAAATCAATCATCTCAAACCCTATCTGATTATCTTTTGCTGAGATTGACTCGGAGAGAGCCCTCTCTTGTCCTTTTAGGGCTAGCTACAAGGTCGAGCGTGGTTTGATGTGGACCTAGAAGCTTACCTTTTCAACCTGAGGTAAATCTAGGCTCTAACATAGTGGTGACTCCACTGGGAAAGAAAGTTTATTTTCATTGTTCTATTTTATAGACTAGATACGGAGCCTGAAGTTAGCGAGGTAGCATTCGAAATGCTCTTGCTTTTCATCAGCGAAAGTAGATGAAAGTTGCTTCAGTCAATCTCCGGTTTAGTGTATAAACTGAACATATGATCTAAACAATCAACCTAGTACATGTATCAAGTTCAGATCTGATCGTTGATGGTGGAAAATGATTAGACACAGCAAGGCTGAAATCATTCACCTGGCAATTCCAAATCATTTTCGAGATTAGATCCAAGGACTCCATTGGAGGATGAACCTAACCAGTAAAAACATGAAGGGACAATATGGACAGATCAGGTATTCAAGTTGGAATTTCATCCAAGACATTTTGTTCTTTGTTGTAAATTATTTCTTCTCTTTTCCCGAGAATGTCAAGAAGGCTTTGCAAAGTATATTGTGCTTGAGAAAAGATCCTAGGTTTCCAGTTGATTCTTCCCCTTTGAAGATTGTAAATACCAAAAACTCGTATGCCTTTGATCTTGACCAAGACCCGTCTTCCGAATTTTGTGATGACCATCTTCAAATTGATAAGCCTCAAGAGACCAAGATTGATTCTACAGCTTTTGTACATACCCCTATACCTTGTAAAATTCAAGATCGATATAAGCCTTTGAATTTACCATTTGTACTCCATGCTTTCCCTGCAAATTATTATCTCTATTTGCCAAGATTTGACGGTGAATGTAACAATGTCAATGCTGAGCAACATGTGAAGAATGTTGAGACTTTCCTTGACCTTTTTGAAATTGATGAAGAAGATGTTAGTATAAGGCTTTTTGTTCTTTCTTTGTAAGGCAAAGTCAAGAGTTGGTTCAAAACCCTACCTGAGGCGAGCATCTCAGATTTCCAGCAGTTCGTCAAAGTTTTCCTGGACAAGTGGGCGGTAAGAAAAAACCTTTTCTTGATTATAGAAGAGTATAACCATCTGAAAAGACAACCAGGTGAGACAGTACAACAGTTTTCTGCTAGATTTAACCAAGTCTATTTTTCGATGCCTATTGATATAAGACCTCCTCTTGGATCTGCTATCTTACACTACCTGACTTCCTTTGATCCGGAAATGGAGTTTCACCTAATATAAACGAATCTTGCAACACTTGAAGAGATGAAGAACAGTGCAGTAGATGTAGAGGCTCATTTGCTGATCCAAAGGGAAAAGTTGAAGGAAGAAGAGATGAAAAACATAGATCCGAAGGAATCAACATCTCTAAAGGTAAAGCTTGACGTTTTGGTAAGTGCAGTAGAAGAGATGATGCAAATGATCACTGCAAGGAATAGTATAATGTTCAATCCCATGGCTCGCTAATTGAAGAAGAACAAGTTGCTGATCCAAAACATTTTGTTTCTTATCCCAGTTGTCCTAGATTTGATAATGATTGTTTTATAGATCATCTTGGAGAAGAGAGACCTGTTGATATGACATGTATGCTTGATGATGTCTTTTATACTGATGATTTGCCTCAGTTTGATCAGTATGATGATGATTATGTTCTCCAAACAGAATCTAATCTTGCAAACAAATCAACATCTAGTTTGTGGGAGGAGGAATTTCACTTTCAGCAGCTCGAGTACAGTGATCAACCGATGCCAAGTAAATGGAAAAAGAAGGCTGAAAGGGTATATAGGGAAGTGCAGGTTTGGGACTCAACAGGTGCCAAGTGAACGAGCGTAGGATGACTAGGAGGTGTGCATGATAGGTGGGTCGGGCAATTCGAGTTGGGCATCGGGTGAATGGGCGACCCGCGGTTGGGCATGCCTTGTTCGGGCGAACTGTTGTGTGCAAAAGTGTGACGGGCGACCAGCAGTTGTGCACACTGTGCACGGTGGAATGTTGGTAAAATGGGTGGATGGGAAACCCGCTATTGGGCATGCAAAGCATGGTTAAACGTTGGTGAACCGGGTGAAGGGCAACCCGCAGTTGGGTGTGCCAGGCGCCGGTGGAAACAATGTTTGAAGTGTGGGTTGGCAAATGGAGGTGCGACGAAGACGTGCGAAGGGTGCCCAAGGTGGGTGACATGGGCATGAAAATTGCGCCTGAATTGGGAAAACAACACGAGACGTGTGACGGGTGAACGAAGAGTTGGATGAGTTGTGCGAAGACCATTTGGAGGTGACGACAAGCTGGGAAACCGAGTTTGCCGAAGTTGTGAAAATTTGGTTAAGTGTGTTGGAAATAATACTGAGAGGGGGGGTGAATCAGTATTATCAGATCAGATAAAACTTTTCAATTTCATACTCAGATTCATATACGCTACTTCAATGAAGTGAACCAGC
>APFE030311223.1:45912-57522 GCA_000404065.3 Pinus taeda | reverse complement strand
TTATGAAAATTATAAATTTATACAATATCATGAAAATAAAGTAATTATAAAATTGATCTAAATAATAGACTAGGTATTCTATCTATGTACACTGTAACAAACATATGCATAAAAAAATATTTCTCTTTACCTTGAAGGTATTAACCCACATATTCATAATAATTTGACTTCCTATACATTCAATCCCATCAAAGTGATTAAAGTGCTAATCCATGGATATGGATTGCACATGGCTCATATACTTAACAGCTACAATTAATGTTAGAACCCTGTGTAAACAAATCTTTTGAATTAAACGAGAGGGTGTGGCACCCCTCCCAACCTTGGTTGGCTCACAGGAGCGTTAAGCGTAGGAACATAAGTTATTAATGATCAGAGGGTGCAAGGGTGGCTCCATGCTGACCATCGATCTGAAAGGATCTCACGGTGCTGGATCATTAGGGTTATACCTAACCAAATTACACACCCTCCTATCGATGTTTTGTCATTTCCGCCGACTTAGTAATTATGTTATTGCTACTCTATAGTGGTTAGCCTCTATGACAGCTAAGCAGGTTCGAACTCCCGCCTCGTGGTCTCTGGCTTCTCCTCACAACCAAAATAGGTAAGAGATCTCCCTTAAAGTCTTTCTGTCCACTCCATTCATAATGCTTAGATTTATTTTGAATAAGTTGAGGCACGATGATTGACTGTGCATAGTGGTTTGCAGTGACAACTTTGGGTTTTCACGCTCAGGGAGGCTTGAATGATTAGCTCTCAGGGAAGTTAGAAAGATGCGGGTCATTAATGGCCCAGGTAAACCATTCTTAGATTTGTGAAAGACAATTTCCTTTGATTACATTCATGGTGTCGTTCGAAGGTCTGAGCCAGGGTAACATGGCTTGTACTGATAGGATGGAAATGAGGGTTTGAGATTACATTGCATCCGCAAGTACGCACTTATCGACCATTTCAATTATTTTGCTATTTAAGATTTCGGTATCTTAAACCTTCAACTCAGAACATGTTTGCTTGTCACAGGTATGCTACTGCCTTTGGTTCATTTGGAAACAACACCCGAAGGCCGTGTCCTCACCAGGTTCTTCGTCATATGCACAGGTTGGGTCTCTTCTGGCTATGATAATACTTCTAACTTGCTCCAAGGATGGGGATGGGACTCAAATTGCCATTCCTTGGTCTATGGCTCACGGGTCTAGTTTAATATTAGTATTAAGGGTTTTTCGAGGGTTTTGAATATATGCACATTTTAGCTCTTTGATACTTTGTTTTGGATTACAGCTGTTAGCTCAAACAGCTTAGGATTGAAGTACTATTTATTATGGTTTGTCTTTTAATTTCCCTAGTCGAATATTGAATTAAGCTCAGATTACTTCATTGAATACAAACACTGTATAAAGTTTCTATTACTGTTAATGAGGTTTCTTTCGTAATGCTTCTCTATTTCTAATTTAAGATATGCATATTATGAATAACAAAATGTCTTTCGTTTGGTAGTTGTAATGTTTATCGATTAAGAGGGATATGATTAGAATTTTCTACCTGATAGGAAATGCTTTCTATTTCTAGTATCCTATAGGAATACGATAGAGCTAACATGGGTTGCAAAGGTTCAATTTTTTGTCAGATCTTGTAGTTTTATGTTATACGTATGAATATAAAAGATACCCGATTAAGGTACCTATGGATGCGATGCTATTTATAAATCATAGGTATGGCTTATCTATTCTCGTTCTTGGATCACACTTGTTTTAATATTTTAATTGATTCCTTACCTCTGTTAGTCAATGAATACTACTATAGCACTAATTTCCAAATCTGCACAGAAATTTCTTTTATCTAATTTAGTTATTTGTTCGGTTTTTACTATACATGAACCTATAGCTTCCTCTACTAATTTGTTTATAAATGTATATATGTATATATGCAGTTATTTATCTTATTTTTACAGTATTAAATGCATCAAAATAAACTATGACCTGTTTCAATTAATGGTTAACTAGTTTACTGCTATACTTTCTGTCTAGAATAACTGAATTTATCAAAGAGCTTAACATTTACTCATGAGAGTTTAATATTTACTTATCTCTTTGGTGGATAAGTGTTCTTCAGAAGATTGCTCTTATGCCTATCTGTCTGAATGTCTCTTTCCTCCCAACCACGAGTCTGGAAATTATGTCCAGACTCTCCCCCAGGCACCTTTTTTTGTTCTGCAATGGATTGTCTAGTAACAGTCAGTACCTTGGGCATCAAGGTTTCTGCCCAAGGTCAAGTTCTCTACTTTTCTATTGATTGTTCTTTTTTTTTGCAAAATCGCACTAGATTTTCCTTCTCCCTCCCAACTCTAGAATTTTCCCCTCTCTTCCCTTTTTCATGTAGAGGGTAACTGTTTTTTCCTTGGAAACTGTTTATTTTAACTACATTAAAAAATTGCTATTTCATTAAAACATCATTACTAAAAAATTTGGTAAACACAACATATATGGCACTCTAGCCTTGGTCATATAATATTAAATCATTAACATGTAATAAAATCTAATTTAACATTTAACAAAATTAACTTAGTAACTTCAGTCATTTTATGCGACCTGGGGGTGTTACATCTCCCCCCCCCCCGCATATGAGGAACACCGTCGCTGGTGCTCTCTCTGTTTTATGAAAAAAACGCTGGATAAGTCTTCCACATAAACTCCTCCTCTTCCAAAGTGGCCTCATCCGAATCAAAGTTCTTCCATTCCACTTTAACCTAGGTGATGGCTCACTTCCGCAAGTTGGTTTCTCTATAGTCAAGAATACGAAGAGGTTCTACCAAGAATTCTCCTTCTGGTTGAACCTGAAACAACAAAAAAATTTCAAATTTCAGTTGTAAAAAAAAATAATATATCCAGTCATGTAATTATCTAACTGTTTTACCTTAATGTTTTCCCAGTCAATAATGTGTTGAGGATTATATACATATTTTTTCAGTAGGAACACATGAAACACATTGTGGACCTGAATGTGGCTTGGCAAGGCCAGCTTATAAGCCACTCGTCCAACTCGTTCCAAGACTTGGAAGGGTCCACAGTATCAAGGTGCTAATTTACCACAACCTTGCCACTATAAGGAACTTTTCCGGGGTTTCATCCTTAAATAAACGTGATCCCTAGGTTGAAATTACTTGTATGTTCTTCTTTTATCTACATACACTTTCTGTCTATCTTGAGCCACCCGAATATTTTTTCTAATCTTATTAACGGTTTCCTCCAACTCTGCTAGCATGACAAGACCCAATGCTAGCTTATTAACTGGGTTATTCCAATCTATGGGTACCCTGCAATTCCTACCATATAACACCTCAAAGGGGCTCATACCTAGAGATTTGTGAAGCCCATTGTTATAAGCGAATTCTACTAAATGGAGGTAATCCTCCCACTTATGTGGTTGTTGCATTACAAACATGGGTAGCATGTCCTCCAATACTTGATTCACCCATTCGGTCTACACATCCATTTGGGGGTGGTAAGCAATACTAAATTGGATCTGGGTACCCAATCTTGAAAAGAGAGTCTTCCAAAATGTGGATGTGAATTTCATGTCTTTTTCAGACATCACCACCTTGGGTATTACATGTAATCGAAAAATCTCCTTCATAAAAATATCTACGATTTCCACATTTTTATACGTGGATTTCACAGGTATGAAATGAGTTGTTTTACTCAATTTATTGACTACCACAATTATAAGTTCATGATGTTTCCTTGCATTGGGTAATCCAATGATGAAATCCAACGATATAGTCTCCAATTTCCATTCAGGAATGGGCAATGGTTGTAACAACCGAGTGGGATGTTGGTGTTCAGCCTTTACTAATTGACACTCCAAGCATTTGGACAAATATTCTATGACATCCTTCTTCAATCCCGACCAATAGTATCCTTTTTTTATGGCTGAAAACATTTTCTGGTAACTTGGGTGGCCAACATAAGGATTTATCTAAAACTTGTCCATTATCAGTTGTTTAACTAAGTTTTGGTTAGGAATGTAAATTCTATTCCGAAATGTAAGAAGGTTGTCATAATTTATTTCAAACTCTAATTTTTCCTTATTTAGCAATTTTTCTTTTGCCTATTTCTAAAATGAAAGTGTATTTCGGATCTCTATTAGCTGCTTCTTTAATAATGCCAAGAATATTTGAATTTACTTGACTCATTTGAATCTCATAGACACAATGTACCTTTCTAGTTAGGGCATCGCCAACACGATTTTCTTTCCCTTTTAAGTGTTTCATTTTGAAATAAAATTCGCTCAGAATCACTGTCCATCTAGCCTGGCAAGCATTTAAACTGGGGTGATTAAAAAAAATTGTAAGGCTGCTATGATCCATCAACAACAAAAACTTTTTCCCCAATAGATGGTGTCACCACATTTTTAGTGCATGTACCACTGTTGTTAATTCAAGATCATAAGTAGAGTATCGTTGTTCGTAATCTTTTAACTTTCGAGACTGATAAGAAATCACATTTCCTTCTTGTGTTAGTACCCCACCAACACCTTCTTTGCTTTCATCTGTGCAAACCATGAAGGAATTTTCCAGAGCTTCTACCTTTAACACCGGTGCTGTAGTGAGTAGATGTTTTAACCTTTCGAAACTTTGCTGACATTTGGCTGTCCATTGGAAGATGTACCCCTTTTTTGTAAGAAAGTCATTGGAAAGGCGATTTTTGAAAATACCTCAATGAACCTATGGTAGTATCTAGCTAATGTCAAGAATGATTTGATTTCAGCGACATTCTTTAGGGCTACTCATTCCATAATTGTTTTGATATTTTCTGGGTCTACTGCGATACCGTCTTTTGATATAACGTGACCCAAGTATTGAATTTGATCTTTAAAGAAGTCACACTTGCTAAATTTGGCATGTAATTGATTGTCCCTTAGTGTCTGCAATACTGTTTTCAGATGTTCCATATCCTCCTCCTGATTCTTAGAGTATATTAAATATCATCAATGAATATTAAAATAAATTTGTCCAGGTATGGCTGGAAAATACCATGCATTAGGCTCATAAAGGTGGCTGGGGCATTTATGAGGCCAAACTACAACACTACGAACTCGTAATGTCCATAGTGAGTACAGAAAGATATTTTGCATATGTCTTCTTCCTTTATTATTATTTGATGATAGCTATATGTTAAATCAATTTTCGAGAATACCTTAGCTCCTTGCACTTGATCAAGTAGGTCATCTATACATGGTAAGGGGTACTTATTCTTAATGGTGAGTTTGTTCAATCATCGATAATAAATGCATAATCGTAAGGTTCCATCCTTTTTTTGTACAAATAGGACGGGGGCTCCCCATGGGGACACACTAGGACAAATGTACCTTTTTTCCAAAATCTCTTGTAACTGCATTTTGAGTTCAGTTAACTTAGGTACACTCATGCGGTACAGGGCTCTGGATATAGGGGTTGCACCCACAATTAATTCAATGGTGAAATCAATATCACGCTTTGGTGGTAACCCTGGTATAGATTCTGGGAATACATCAATAAATTATTAAACAACAGTAATGTCTTCCAAGGAGGTCATTTTATTTTTAATATTCAAAAATCCTACTTGAACAACATATACTTGACAACCCTTTTTAAAACATTTGCATCACTAACTAGCAGTAATGGGGCATAACTTGGTATTGGTCTTAATTCCTTGGAGATCCTTTCTTTGGCCTGATTCATTAATAAAACTAACAATTTTCTGTTTACAATCTACTAAGGACCAACAACTTTTGAGCCAATCCATTCCAATTAACACGTCATATGAACCCAAAGGAAGTATATTAAGGGCTACATGGATGGACTGTCATGAAATAGTTATGGAGTAACACTCTATTTTCGTAGTTCCTCTTCTTTTTGTCCCCGGAGCTAATTGTGCTAGCCACACTTTTGAGAACTTACTGCTTTGTAAATGACATTTATCTACCACTTTAGGACTAACATAGCTTAAGCTAGCGTCGGGGTGAAATAAAACAGAGATGGGTTTCTTAGTAATCGTACCTTCACATTCGATCATAGTGGGCTAGAATTCTACCTGGTGATCATCCAAGGCAGCGTTAATTCTGGCCCTACTTCTTGCCACATCCCCAACCGTGGATACCTCTTGCAAACTTGATAATTGTTCCGTTCTTGCCTTATGCGGGCAATTCTTGTAATAGTGAGGTTCTCCGCATGCCCAACATTGTAGCAACGGTTTTGGTTGTTCGTCATTCACTGATTTAGTAACTCCTTCTGGCTGCCTATTTTCTGAATAAGCTATCTTTGATTGGTTTCTAACTGGAAACCGGTTGAGGGACTTTTGCTGTATGTTTGTGCCATTAGAAAATTTGGAGTGTTTATTTGGGGTCAAATTTCTAGCTTTTCTATTTAGACTCCCTTTTGACCCTTCATTCTTTTGTTTCATCTGCTGGTAGAAGATGCGCGATTTCTACGCAACATCATCCATGGTCCCGGGGTAGTCAAATTCTAATCTCTCCTTCATAAAATTGGGTAAGCTATTGATGAAACGCTGAATTTTGGCCTTTTCTTCTTACATGTAAGGCACATAACGCAACAGGGAAGTGAATCGTGTCACATATTCATGCATGGTCAAGGTGCCCAACCTTAACTCATGAAATTCCTTTGCCTTTTCATCGTAATACCATTCAGTTAGATATTTATCCTTAAAATGTTTTTGGAACTCTTTCCAGGTGACCTTCTCCTCATTACTTTTCCTTACTCATTTGATTTCTTCCCACCATAGGGTGGCCTTACATCCTAGTTGATAAACTGCCAACTGTGCCTTTAGTTTTTCTGTGTATTCATAAATCTTGAAGTATTTTCTCATGTCAATTAACTAGGCTTCTGCTACTTCTGTCGTTTCCCCGTCAAAGAGTGATGGTTTGATATTTTTAAACTCACCTTGTAACTTAGTTTTCGGTCTTTTCATTTTGTGCTGGTCGAAAACATTGTCAGAGTGTCATTACTCGTCTTCCCCACGCTTTTCTGACTCAGTGTTCTCTTCTCCATGTTGAGCCATCGGGTTTTTCTCCCAATCCTCCACACTAGGGTCTGGATGTTGTTGATTCTGTCGATTGGATAGACTCTTGAGAATTTTCTCTTGCTCTTCTTGTAGTCTTTCATTATCTTTTCTTAAATTTATCATTTCATCGCACAATTGTTGAACAATCTCGAGTAACACTACATTAGCTTGCCATGACTCTTCACCCAGTTGTATCCAAATATCAAGATTGGCATTTATATAAGTGGTTCTAGGTGGTTCAGTTGGTCCTGGGGTCTCTTGCATCTTCCTTATTTCTCTCTCTCTATGTTCATACATAAGTTTATTAGTGAAGAAAAAAAAACAATAAACACATTGATTTTCAGTACTGATTTTATTCCCAAAGAGTCTGAGTGTGAGAACCTGAGCTCTGATGCCATTTGTAACAAACATATGCATAAAAAAAATTCTCTTTACCCCAAAGGTATTAACCCACATATTCATAATAATTTTATTGCATATATGGTCATCCCCATCAAAGTGATTAAAGTGCTAATCCATGGATACATATTTCACATGGCTCATTATACTTAACATTTACGATTAACGTCAAAACTCTGTGTAAACAAATATTTTGAATTAAACAAGAGGGTTTGGTGCCCTTCTCAACCTTGGTTGGCTCACAGGTGTACCATGGATGGGTTGCGTGTTAAGTGTAGGAACACAGGTTATTAATGATCAGAAGCTGCAAGGGTGGCTCCATGTTCACCATCAATCTGAAAGGATCTAACGATGCTGGATCATTAGGGTTATACCCAACAAACTGTTGACATGGTGAATTTTTTCTATACCAACAAAGGGAACTAACTTGATCGCAAGCCCTAATTAGACCTGCTTTCGTTTGGAATGGCTAGTTCCAATGGGTTTTAAGGGACCCCGTAAACTGCTAAATGAGTTGAAAGATGGCTTCTGAGAAGAAGACTTCAATTAAATCAACAAAATAAACCAGCTAACCACTATATATTAAATCCTATCTACACTACTTCTAACTACTCTAATATAGTTCTAGCTATCCTAATCTATCCAGCAGGAGCAAAATAAAAGAGATTAAACACCATAAATAAACTCCAAGTCCAAAAGAATCAATTACTGAGTTCATATATGAACAAGGTTGTATTAGAGCTTGATTGCAATCAGATTACTCATACAAGAATACACATTCCTTTCCATACAAATAAACTAGCAACTGGTGTTTAATACGGTTTTGAATCAGAGATCACTCATAAGTTAACCATGTAATTGAATCATATTCATTTAAGCAAGACTAATCATGAACAGTATGCCATCAAAATGCATAAACACAAATCACATTTATATTCATGCCAGTAGCAACACCCTGCTTCAAAACACCTCAAAGCAAAGGAAAATAAATCAGAAATTAAAGGCCCATTCTTGAACCAAACAATCCTCTTTATTCACAATAAATCAAAATTGTTCTTATCCAAACAAAAAGCCCCTTCTCCTCTTCACAGGTACTACTTATGAAAAATCCCTTGACTCTAGCTTTACCCTGCCTCTTCATCTTCCCCACTATTTTTTATATGCAAATCGAGTATACAGAGATAGGATTGTCATTGTAACCGCTGACATGTAGAAAGCATATCTGCTAGAGCGATTCATTTCCTAAGGATGTGAACAGATGTTGGTAAAAAGGGTTACTGTGTGTCACCTTCCCATGATGAAAGCTAGGACAACTTTTCTTTCATAATGTACAGGCAACGTGTGGGGTTCCAACCTAGAACGCTTGAGGCTGGACCGTTGAATACAATGCTTATGCATACATGACTCTTCGAATGCACTCCTGTGTCCTTTATTTCTCGCGTGCAGAGATAGTTATCATTAGCTTCATGATTGTGAAAAATATAACAGAAATGTTCAAGCAAAACATAATTGCTGGCTTTATTAACCTTTATAAAACTACGAGATAAGTGTGAAAAAGGATTTACACATAAAACACAGGCAACACATAATTTCCCACTCAATCCATAGGATTGGCACGATTTTCAAGGGCTTCACTTAGTCGCAATTGGGTATTGGCCCCTCCGTGGGTCACAGTACCCATGCCTTCCACTTCCCCAATGTGCGACTACACTATCGGGACTCCACAAGCCCACCTTTTACACTAAAAACCCGCTCCATTTGGTATATCAGGAATTTTGGAAAACACGGGAAAACAAAGAAAAGCCCGCCCCAATCACTCAGGTCGGACCTCAAATTTTATATATCGAGGCTTATAAATATCGTCAGGTCTGACATATTGCATATCGCAATATGCACAAGCCTGGGGCTCTGCCAATTGTGACATGCAATATGGCCCCGGACCTGAAAACAGATATATATATATATATATATATTTATATACTTATATATAATTATATATATATATATGATATATATATATGTTAGATATTATATATATAATATATATATATATATATTTATATATTTGATATATATATATTTATATTATTATATAATATACTATATTATATATTATATATATATATTTATATATATATATATATATATATATATATATATAGGTAATAGCGTTTATACGACTGATGGGTCCGTTACAACAGGCTTGCCTTTGAAAACCTGTACTTCAATGTTTTTCGAAAAACAAACGAATATATGGGGAAAACCATGTCTGTCCATAAGGCCAAACTTGAAATGCTATATGCTCTAGTTCATAATAATCGGTGGGTTTGGGGTATAATGGCATGCCTTATATGTAGGCCTCGAGCCCTTCTAATAGCGATATATGATTGGGAGGGTGGACCCGATAAAATATATATCATGGTTAATATGGTCGTCAGGTCCGGAAGACATTCGCGCCCTTTATATATGGTTTTGGGGCTTGGCCGATAGTGATATGCGAGGGGGTTTCGAACCCGACATATATGTATATTGTAGTTTATAATGTCGTCAGGTCCGGTGCCTTATGGCATGCATTATGTGCCAAGATTGAGTGCGAGAAGCGAAAGAGGGATGGTTTATGCATGTTTTTGAAGTCTTTCATTGCAAAGAGTTAAAATGGAAATGGGGTGCAATAGAGGGTTTTGTGTCTTAAGTACACAAACGACTATAGTGAGGGTGGAGGTGATTACCCCTGTGGGCATAAATATGCTATGGATGCTTATGAGGATTTGAGAAGTCCTGATGAAGGGAATGAATGCAGGGCTAGGCTAGGTCATGAATGAACCATGCAACATAGAATTATTCAATAGCAAAGAGTTAACATCCATGTGATAAAATAGATCATTCTGAAAGATGAAAGATCAAACTTTTAGGGTACCCATTGAAAATTTGCTATCAGAGCATGTTTTAATAGGGTGGTAGTTGTGGCCACAACAAATGGCAAACCAGTGGGCGAACCAGTTATCTCTATTTCCAAATAATCCTAAGATCAATAAAACATCTGGGTGTTAAGATAAACTTGAAATGCAAGCTATATAGATGGACAAGCATGGGTTCCACTTCAACATCAGTTGCTTCAGGTGGGATAGAGACAAATAGCTTCTACTTACTGATAGGATTTTGAGAGGCATTCTCCAATGGCAGTGTTATGGGATTTATTAACCTTCCTTTACCTATTTCGCACTTTCAAAAATTCTTTTGGGGCCATCACTGGTCTGTCCATACTTGTTCAGGTGTATACCTCAGCTCTTTATTTCTCATCAAACTTGATGTAGACATGTTAATCTTGCACTTTATATGAGAATTTCAGTGCTATATTTTCATTGATTGAATGGGGCACAATCATGGATCATGCCATATTTTTAAACCAATTAAGCAAGGTTGGGCTTTCTATGTCCACTGGTACTCTGAGCCTAGCAACAATCCTTACTCTAACTAGCTTCCCAAACAACCTATCCTTCTAGATTTGCACAAGGACTTGACATTTCATTTCTTTTAGATAAGTCCTTCTAGTTTCAAGCACAAGGACTAGAGCATAATTGGATTTTACACAGGGTCTATGACAGTGAGCTTAGCCTATGAAAGGAGATTTACTAGTGGATAACAGGTATTGGACAATTTAGTGTGGTGGATGAGACCAATGGAGAATGACTGTAAACCTTATAGGCAAGTATATGCTAGGTCTGAGTGGGATTTATTCAAAATGCAGCATCCCTCCATGCTAGTCCAGCTGTAGTTACACATTCTTGTTTTATAAAGATGCTCCTACAGATCCAGATATCCAAGCTATCAACAAATCTTACCTAGTTCTCAACAGATGCTAATGAGTGGCTTGGTTTAAATTCTACAACTGATTTTCAAATTCTCACAGGTTGATAGAAAGTTCGTTTGATTTGCAGGGTAATGAAGGATTTAGGAACAACAAAATCATCAACAAGTTAATGAGGAAGGGAAAGAACACATATTTCATTAAATATGGAAGTATTCAATGGATCTAGAATTTAGAACTTTAACTAGATTAAGTTTTTTCAAAATGAGAAATTAGAAAGTCACTTAATTCACTAATTTTAATGTAGATATTCACCATTTTTGTGTAAAAATTAGCATGATAAACTTT
>APFE030311223.1:0-20342 GCA_000404065.3 Pinus taeda | reverse complement strand
CTAGGGTTAGGTTTTGGAATGTTAAGGGTTTTCCATTGTTTCTCAACAATAAATAGGCCTTCGAGCCTCATTGTAACATAGTTCAGAGGCATGTAGCCACCACATCTCTTCTTAGAGATAAGCTACCATCGCCCTAGCTCGTTTATTTCCATTACCGTTTGTAAGCATAGTTCAGTATTTTACATTAAAGAAATGAAGTATTCTTTCCACTGCATATCTGTGTTTATGGTTATCTCTATAATTTGTTGCGTTCCTATTTAAGTCTGGATCAGTGGTATCAGAGTAGTCTGCTTTTTCTCTGTTTTTCTTTGCATGTCCCCAATGAGGTCGGGATATAAGGAGTTAGGGCTTGAACTAGTCGAACCTTTGCAAGACCAGCCTCACAAATCCCAACGACCTCCCATGGCGGATGAGAAGAAAGACAAGGGGGCAGGAGATCATATCAAAATCTTACTCGAAGAAGCCCTCAAGTGACAATGGAACACGATGATGGACAGCTTTGCTCGGATCCTTTAGTGGCTACCCAGAAGCAACGAATCAGCTTCCAGCAGCTACTTTGGAAACGCCATGCCCTTTAAAGTACAAGTTAATTTTGAAATCCCCATATTCCTGGGTCAAATGGACACAGATGTCATAGATAAATGGTTAAATCTGCTAGAAGGATATTTTTCTGTTCATGAATTTTCGAGTCGGGAAAAGATTTTTTTCGCTCTTCTCAAAGCAATCCCCCATGTCAAGGACTGGTGGGAAACCTAATGCGAGTATAAGGATGAAAGCACAGGCTCACTATTTTCAGCCGCACCCACATGGAATTCATTCCAAGAGGCCATCAAGGAGCAATACTACCTTGTCAAAAGCTACGAGGACAAATATGTAAAATTGACCACGCTGCGGCAAGGAAGGGACCAAGATGTGCCAGAATTCATAAACATTTTTCATACCCTTCGCACACAGTTGGGTATCAAGGACTCTAAGCTGCATTTGGTACTCAAATACCACAGCTTCCTACACAAATACATCCAGGAAGAGATGGAGTTCCTGAACATCTCCTCACTAGGCAGGACATACAGATACGCTGTCAAAATCGAGTAAAAGTTCAAACAGAAGAAGCAAGACTTTGGATCTAGAAATCTGAATCCCAAAGGACAAAGCCAAGGTGGGGTGACCCAAGAAAACCCCTCGAAGCCGCAAGAAAAGAACAACACCATGAAGCTGAAGAAGGACACAGGAAAGTGGTGTGAGTTCCACAAGAGTCCCACTCATAACACATGTGAGTGTCGGACCAAGCAATGGCTAGTGGCCGAGTTGAAGGCGTCCAAATCAGATGCATGTTCTGACTCTGAGCCAGAACCCGATAAGGGAACGAAAAAGGGAAGCAGATCATTGATGTGGAGCCCAGTGCCACTGTTGCCACCGCCAAGATCCAGAACAATGAGCCTGAACACCTACAGGAGGCGGAGCGCCTTTTCCACTCACAAATGTGGGTGAAGGGTTCACTGCTACAATTCATTGTTGACAGTGGGAGCCAAAAGAACCTTGTTTTAGCAGAGGTCGTGAAGCGGTTGGGCCTACCAACTACACCACACCCGCATCCATACAGTATTGGGTGGCTTCACGAAGGACGAGATCTCAAAGTTCGCCAACAGTGCCACCTTCCCTTCAGCATCAAGCCCTTCACAGACGAGGTATTGTGTGATGTTACACCTCTGGATGTTTGCAATGTACTATTAGGCCAGCCATACTTATGGAGGCGATATGCTGTGTATGAGTCAAGGCCTCACGCTGTCATTATTTCTTTGGATAATTCATTATACAGGATACTAGAGGTAGCGCCACCTACCGCCACCTCTTTGATCACTACCAAGAAAGGAAGCAAGCTCATCTCCCAGGCTAGGAAATTCATTTTCTATCTGGTTCGCTCCCAAAGTAAGGGGAAGATCGTTGCTACATCCATGACCCCCGCAAGGGGTTCCTCCACGCAACAACAGCAACAAAGGGATATGATCATGACAAAACACAGGAACAACTTCTCCTCACCCACAAGGGTACCACATAAGTTTCCGATGGGCAACAAAGTTTAGTTACATTTGCAGAGAGAACGCCTTACCAGAACCCATCAGAAACTCAGACCACTCTGACATGGTCCTTACACTAGTACCAAGGCTGCAGGCAACAATGCTTTGAAGCACAGCATCCCTCCATTCCTTCGCTTGCACTGAGTGTTCAATGTGGACCATCGTTGACCATGCTTCCCACCATTTCTGGACACATCAGAGATTGCAGAATAGCTCACCAAAGACCCAGCTCAACAGAAGCTTCCTCATCTCAGGGAAGAACTCAACGCAATGGGGACCATCGCTTCCTAAGGGGGGAGGAATGATCCAGGTGGATGTTGGTGGCCACCCACCTATCCCATTTGGACCCCCGCAACTGTCTCTTTCAGTTTCTTAGTTTCCTAAATTGTAGCACGGTTTACTATTTCTAGCAGTTTTTCGGGTCCTGAACTTTTGGAGCTGTTTTGAGGCCCTAAATGACGTTTTTTTGGAAATCTGGGGGCAACATGGGTCCATGGACTAATGTTTCCCTTCCCAAAGTGTTATTACTCAGATAGATCTTTCTAACGAGCTATTGTACGCGTCAAATGGAGATCATATGCCAAAGTTACGACCCCGGGAAATTGATGTACCAATTTACCCAAACAGGGCCCACAGTTTGGTGTTTCATCTTCTAGGGTTAGGTTTTGAAATGTTAAGGGTTTTCCATTGTTTCTCAACAATAAATAGGCCTTCGAGCCTCATTGTAACACAGTTCAGAGGCATGTAGCCACCACATCTCTTCTCAGAGATAAGCTATCATGCCTTAGCTGGTTTATTTCCATTACTGTTTGTAAGCATATTTCAGTATTTTACATTAGTGAAATGAAGTATTATTTCCACTACATATCTGTTTTTATGGTTATCTTTGTAATTTGTTGTGTTCTTGTTTAAGTCTAGATCACTAACATTACATTAATTGAATTGCTTCCCATGAGACTAGTTTCATCATCTACTATATTATAGGGTGGTTTGTTAGTCAGACTACGGGGGAGAGCTTCCAACCATTTGTTTATTGTAGTTCCTTCACTTGTTTCAGTGTGGAATTTCCCAAAACATGTTTCTGTGGCACAAGCATTGAAATTGTAATTCCCAAGGATAGAGTTGGTAAACATTACAGGTTCATTGGAACCATTTAGCTCTGTCACCACATACTTCATGTACCTTTCATGATCAACCCTTAGCATATCACCTTTTCCCCTATGAGGAAACAAGAGATGGGACCAATCAGTTGAGAAATATCCATTCAGATTTGATGACCAATCCCTACTGAGACACATTCCATAAGCCTCGAGTATGTCGACTACCACTATATCAATGACTTGTGTGTATTGTGGTTTAGCATCCATCCAAATCAACACATATTTTAACTCCCCAATTACTTTCAGATTTGTCCTATCCAATTGGATAATCTGAGTCCCCATTTTCTTAGTTATAGCATGCAGTCTTTTGGCAAAAACATGAGGCATAACAGTGGATGAGGCATTGGAATCTACCAAGAAATTATGCACGTTCATGTTGAGGATTTCGAATGTGATAAGGAAGGGTGGAGTCATGGATTTTGATTTCCTCCCTACCATGGCTACACTGACATCTCGGGAGTTTCAATTCATTTTTGATAGGGTGGCTTCTATGGCTGCTAGGTTTTGGGTGGAACTGGGAGTATTAACAGGTCTGAAGACCGACTTCTTGAGTTGGCTACTTGGAATGGTGGGAGATTTACAATTCCATTCATTCATAGCTTTCAAGAGCAGCTGCCTTTGCTGCATTAATTTTAGCAAATCGAAGTATGTTATATTAGCCCTAGATTTCTTAAGATCATCTACAATGTTGTAATCAATGTTATAAATAGGGTAGGGTAGAGTAAACATACCAATTTTTATGTTCTTAGGTGCGAGTTTACCATTTGGAGTTGCCTTCATTGCAGTGGGAGCTGTGTTCTCTTTCTCAGGATGGTTTTCCAATGGGGTATTCTTGGGCTGACCACTTGGTCTAGTCTTCTCAATAGGAACTTTGGGAGTGGGTGCCTTCAAAGGGTGGACATCTTTCTTGGTCTGATCCACAAGATTCATCAAACCTGCAAGTGGCCCTTTGCTTCGTGTGTGGATTTCATTAGTGTGGATTTCTGCCATACTGTCTCCTTAGTTATCATCATTCTCATTTATATAGAAATCCCACAGCATGTTGATTTGAGATTCTTCTTCCAAGGGCTCTTCTACTTGGTATTCTTCGTAATCTTCTTGCTCTGGCTCTAGCTCCACTATAGGTTCTTCTTGGTTAAGGAGTGATCTGATAAGATCCAGCTCTTCTATGTTTAAATTCCCTTCATTAGGTGGAGCAAGCAGTGCAAGTGGACCATGACCACCTTTTACCTTCTTACGATAGAAAGGTTTGAAAGGTTTTCTGCTGTTATACTCTCCTACACCCTCGCTTTTAATCTCTCCAAAATTCCTTTTCATATTGATGATTGTATTTGTCATCTTCTTAATGATCTGATGCATACCTTCTACATCTGTGATATCCTTTTCCTTGGGTTTAGACCCTTTGTTATCACTCCCATTTTTCTTCTTGGATGCTTGAGAGGCTTTCTTTTCTCTGGTTGTAGGGTGACATGTTGTGAGACTGATCATTTCATTCTCAACCTTTCCTGCTTCATCGATAGCACCTTGTAAGGTTTGTGCATTACGCCTCTTGACCCACATCATAGTAGAGATAGGGAGAGCAATGTTGTAGAATTCCATGAGCACTTCCTGAGTAGGTCTAGCGGTGGTTGGGATTCTATTGAACAAGGTGTTGAACTGGATATTAAAATCCTTAACCTTCTCCTTGGTTTCCATTTTCAAACGTGACAGTTCTAGGACTAAGGTAGTAGGGGTTTTTTCATCGCCATACCTATCCAAAAAGGCCTGTTGAAAGGTAGCCCACGAAGTGATTGATCCTGTTCTCAAGCTAAAGTACCATGTGGAAGCTACATCAGTTAGGGTGAAAGGGAATAGGCGACAAACTATATCTTCACTAACTACCCCCAGCATGCGCACAGCCAGGAAGAATGAATTGATATGGTTTTCAGTGGTATCTCCCTGCTCAGGGTCAAATTTAGGCAGTACCTTTACTACATTCTTGGGTAAGGGAGGCTACTGACTAGGTATCACCACAACATCCTGAGCAAGCCAGTGAGGCAGTGCTCCTAGAGGAGGTGGGAGTTTTTTTCCACCCGATTGAGGAATATTAGCCATATCAAGGATAGGGATGTGCTGGTGGAGGTTTTATTCATTAGGATTTTCCAAATCAGTCTAGGGATTGCTTTCAGAAGGGGAATCCTTAGGAATTTCTTCCCAAGGGGAGTCGATGCTCTGTAAAGAATCAAGCACAATATCTTCAAGAGAAGGGGCTGCAGATGTCTCTTCGTTTATGTGATAAACCCTTGGATTTCCTTTTTCTATTGAAGGTAATGACCGAAAGATAGGGAGTTGTGATAGGGAATGAGCGTAAGCCAGAGTAAGTCTTTTGACCAGTTGTTCCTGAGTGACAGGATACTCCCATAGTGTGTCTTCTTCAAAATGAGTTTTTTTTCCGAATGAGAAGAGGGGTCTTTTCGACCTTCACAATCCGTGTATTAATCTTCTTGAATCCATGCGTGGCACTTATAGATGAAATATTGAAAAGCTGTGGACGACGGTTCAGGCCCTCCTTCTAGTGCCAATTTGTTGACATGGTGAATTTTCGCTATACCAATAGAGGGAACTAACCTGATCACAAGCCCCAATTAGACCTACTTTCATTTGGAATGGCTAGTTCCAACGGGTTTTAAAGGACCCCATAAACTATTAAATGAGTTGAAAGATGGGTTATGAGAAGAAGACTTCAATTAAATCAACGAAAAAAATGGCTAACCACTATATATTAAATCTTATCTACACTACTTCTAACTACTCTAATCTAGTTCTAGCTATCCTAATCTATCCTGCAGGAGCAAAATAAAAGAGATTAAACACCATAAATAAATTCCAAGTCCAAAAGAATCAATTACTGAGTTCATAGATGAACAAGGTTGTATTAGAGCTTGATTGCAATCAGATTACTCATATAGGAATACACATTCATTTCCATACAAATAAACTAGCAACTGGTGTTTAACACAGTTTTGAATCAGAGATCACTCATAAGTTAACCATGTAATTTAATCATATTCAATTAAGCAAGACTAATCATGAACAGTATGCCATCAATATGCATAAACACAAATCACATTTATATTCATGCCAGCAGCAACGCCCTGCTTCAAAACATCTCAAAGGAAAGGAAAATAAATCAGAAACTAAAGGCCCCTACTTGAACCAAATAGTCCTCTTTATTCACAATAAATCAAAACTGTTCTTATCCAAACAAAAATCCCCTTCTCCTCCTCGGAGGTACTACTTATGCAAAATCCCTTTACTCTAGCTTTACCCTACCTCTTCATCTTCCCCACTATTTTTGATCTGCAAATCGAGTATACAGAGATCTTCACTTAGTCGCAATCGGGTATCAGCCCCTCCACAGGTCACAGTACCCACGCCTTCCACTTCCCTGATGTGCGACTACACTATCGGGACTCCACAAGCCCGCCTTTTACACTAAAAACCTGCTCCCTTTGGTATATATCGGGGCTTATAAATATCGTCGAGTCCGGCATATCGCATATAGCAATATGCACAAGCCTGGGGCTCCACTGATTATGACATGCGATATGGCCCCAGACCCAAAAACATATATATGCATTAATACCGTTGGTGGGGCTTTCCTTTGAAAACCGAGACTTCAATGTTTTTCGAAAAACAAAGGAATATATGGGGAAAACCATGTCCAGTCATAAGGCTGGACTTGAAATGCTATATGCTCTAGTTCATAATAATCGATGGGTCTGGGGTATAACGGTATGGCTTATATGCAGGCCCCTAGCCCTGCCGATAGTGATATACGATTGGGACGGTGGACCCGATAGAATATATATCGTGGTGCCGTTGGGTCCAGAAGACATACGCACCGTTTATATATATGGTTTCGAGGCTTGGCCGATAGCGATATGCGACGGGGTTTTAGACCCAACATATATGTATATTGTGGTTTATAACGCCGTCAGGTCCGGTGCCTTATAGCATGCGTTATGTGCCAATATTGAGTGTGATAAGTGAAAGAGGGATGGTTTATGCATGTTTGTGAAGTCTTTCATTGCAAAGAGTTAAAATGGAAATGAGGCGTGATAGAGGGTTTTGTCTTAAGTACACAAACGACTGTAGTGAGGTTGGGGGTGATTATGCGTGCGGGCATAAATATGTTATGGATACTTATGAGGGTTTGAGAAGTCCTGACAAAAGGAATGAATGCAGGGCTAGGTTGGGTCATGAATGAACCATGCAGTAGAGAGTTATTCAATGGCTTAGCCATCAGGCATTGAAAATTTGACTCGGTAAAGAGTTAACATCCATGTGATAAAACAGATCATTCCAAAGAATGAAAGAACAAACTTCTAGGGGACCCATTGAAAATTTGCTATCAGATCATGTTTTAATAGGGTGATAGTTGTGGCCACAACACCAACTTACACACCCTGAGGCCGATGCTCTGTCATTTCTGCCCACTGAGTTGGGTTCTTGCTACTCCACAACGGTTGGCCTCTGCAACAACTGAGGAGGTTCGAACACTCGCCTCATGGTCTCTGGCTTCTCCTCACGACCAAAATAGGTAAGAGATCTCTCTTAAAGTCTTTCTATCCACTCCACTCATAATCCTTAGATTTATTTTGAATAAGTTGAGGTATGATGATTGACTATCCACAGTGCTTTGCAGTGACAGCCTTGGGCTTTCATGCTCAGGGAGGCTTGAATGCTTGGCTCTTAGGAGGTTGGACAGATGTAGGTTGTTAATGGCCCAGGTAAACCATTCTCAGATTTATGAAAGACAATTTTCTTTGATTGCATTCATGGTGTCGTTCGAAGGTCTAAGCCCGGGTAACATGGCTTGTACTCACAAGATGGAAACGTGGGTTTGATATTACATCGCATCCACAGGTACACACTTATTGGTCATTTCAATTTTTTTTCAATTTAAGATTTCGATATCTTAAACCCCCAACTCAGAACATGTTTGCTTGTCACAGGTATGCTACTGCCCTTGGTTTATTTGGAAACAACACATGAAGGCCGTGTCCTCACCAGGTTCTTCGTCGTATGCACAAGTTGGGTCTACTTTGGCTATGATAATACTTCTAATTTTCTCTAAGGTTGGGGATGGTATTCGATCATCGTTCCTTGGTCTATTGATCACGGGTCTAATTTTAAATTAGTATTAAGGGTTTTTCAGGGTTTTGCATATATGCACATTTTAGCTCTTTGATACACTGTTTTGGATTAGAGTTGTTAGCTTGAACAACTTAGGACTCAAGTACTATTTATTATGGTTTGTCTTTTAATTTCCCTACGCAACCAAACATTGAATTAAGCTCGGATTACTTCATTGAATACAAATACTCTATAAAGTTTCTATTACTGCTAATGAGGTTTCTTCCATAATGCTTCTATGTTTCTAATTTAAGATATGCATATTATGAAGAACAAAATGTCTGTCGTTTGGTAGTTGTAATGTTTATCGATTAAGAGGGATATGCTTGGAATTTTCTACATGATAGGAAATGCTTTCTATTTCCAGTATCCTATAGGAATACGATAGAGGTAACATGGGTTGCAAAGGTTAAAATTTCTGCCAGTTTTCTATTATATATATGAATATAAAGATACCCAATTAGGGTAACTATGCATGAGATGTTGTTTATAAATCATAGTTATGGCTTATCTATTCCCGTTGTTGGATCAAACTTGTTTTAATATTTTAATTGATTCTTTACTTGTGTTAGTCAATTAATACTACTATAGCACTAATTTCTGAATCTGCACAGAATTTTTTTATGTGATTTAGTTATTTGCTTGGTTTTTACTATACATGAACCTATAGCTTGCTCTGCTAATTTGTTTATAAATGTATATATGTATATATGCAGTTATTTATCTTATTTTTGCAGTCTTAAATACATAAAAAAAAGTAAGTGCCAATTAATGGTTAACTAGTTCACTGCTATACTTTATGTCTAGAATAACTGAATTTATCAGAAAGCTTAACATTTACTCATGAGAGTTTAATATTTACTTATCTATTTGGCAGATTTGTGTTCTTTAGAAGATTGTTCTTTTACCTATATGTCTGAAATTCTCTTTCCTCCCAACAACGAGTGTAGCAATTATGTCCAAACACTCCCCCAAGAACTTTCTATTTTCCGCACTTTATAATCAGTACCTTGGACCTTAGGGTTTCCAGCCTCAAGTTCTATACTTTTCTATTGACTATTCTTTTTTTCATTTTTTTGCAAAATCCCAGTGGCTTTTCCTTCTCCCTCCTAGCTTTTCCGTCTCCCTCCTAGCTCGAGGATTTTTCCCGTCTCTTTCCTTTTTCATGTAGAGGGTAATTGTTTTTCCCTTGGCAACCATTTCTTTTAACTACATTAAACAATTGCTATTTCATTAAAACATCATTACCAAAAAATTTGATAAACACAACCTATATGACAATCTAACCTCATTGAGTTAATATTAAATCATTCACATGTAATAAATCTAATTTAACATTTGATAAAATTAAATTAATAACTTCAGTCATTTTATGTGACCTGAAGGTGTTACACACACAAACGGAATACCTACATTACAAATTACAAGGCAACATGACAATGAAAGTGATCATGCTATTAAATCTATTAATGGCATTATTACATTGATCTAAACAACAGACTAAGTATTCTATCTATGCTGACAAACGGAATACCTGTATTACAAATTACAAGACAACATGACGATGAAAGTGATCATGCTAATGTGCTCACGACGCCGGCTAGTTAGGCTTTCTGCAAGTCTTGCGGATTTCTCCGCTGGTACCCGTAAGTGGTTTGATATTCCCCATCTTAATCATGGCGGCAGAAAAATCCGAGAAGAAAGTGTTCTGGTTGGAGCTGTAGGTGGTCACCTGGGAATCAGTGGAACCTCCATTGAAGAGTGCTTGATCGGAGCGGAAAAGTCCTTTTTGGTTCTTCAGATTGACGTAATAGTTGTTGTCAAAGACAGTGGGAGTCATATAATCCAATGGCGATAGGTTGCTGTCTCCGGAGCCGCTGGTTTTGGGACACTTAGAACGCAATGAAGCCGCATACATCTTGTTAATGTTAGAGTCCAGGTAAATATGGTCTCTAAAATTCTTACATTGCGCCAGCCCGATAGTATGAGCACCTGCAGATTGGATATCCAAGACCATCCATCAATATATACACTCCCAGTGTCAGACATAATTACACTTACTCGTAGTTTAGTTTTTGGTAGTTTATCTAGAATATTTAGAAGAGAACGGCTTACCTAGAGTTTATATTTAGGGTTTTTTTTAATAAGTTCACGCAGAATCTATATTTAGAAAAGAATAGTTATGTTTGTGAAAAGTGTAATCATTATTCGCATTTTAAGATCTTTCCAGGATTTCTATTTTCGAGGGATTAAGCAATTCATATTTGCAGAGCTATAATTCTATTGTGTAGCATTAATTTTAATGTTTAATTGTTATAAAATTTTGTCTTTTTTCCGTTCGTTATAGTGGTATCAAAGTAAATAAGAAGGATGATGTATCAGTATTATTTTTCATTCAACAAAGGTTGGATTACACGATTCTTCAAAAAATTGTAGTTACAATCAAGTTTTAAAAAGTTTGGGATATTTTGCAGATGACATAGCGTGAAAAGAAGAGCCACATCTATGGACATAAGTGGACTCATATAAAGTTCTAGTTGTTGATAAAGTGGTTCGCAAAAGAACAATTTTTTGAAGAAGCATTGGAAAAGTCAAACATTAGACTCTTATTATTGTAGAGAAATTTGTGGAGTAAAAATGTGATTTTGTATGAGATGGGGAGCATGAACATGGAATAAAGTGAGTTGTCCTATGAGTATACACGTGCAAAGATGAAATGGAAACTAAGAGTATTTATGAATATTTTGACTATGGGCTGAATTAACATTTATTGAACAATGGCTTGTAAATTCCAAATGGCTTGTAAATTCCAACTATGATGAAGATACAGTAAGTATGGAAAAGGTATCATAATAAAAGGTATTATAATTAAAATTACCTATGAATATTTTGACTATGGGCTGAATTAACATTTATTGAACATTGGCTTGTAAATTCCAAGTATGATGAAGATAGAGTAAGTATGGAAAATGTATCATAATTAAAATTGTATAAAAAATAAAAAATACAAAGACAATTATCAAAATTGTAGTAAAAGAAGAAATCAAAGAAAACAAAAGTAATGTTTTAATACAGATTAATAAAAAATTTCTATAAGAAGATGTAAAAGAAGATAAAGATGAAAATAAAGACAGAAAAATTGAAAAGGAAAATAGGTAAAGAATAAAAATATATATATAAAATATAACATTTGGAGTGCAAAAAAAAGCTTATACTAACCTAAAGCTAAACACTACTTGCATGAAGCTTAAAACTTAAAACAATAAGTAGTAGTATTCCTAAACTTAAAAAATATACAATAATAATTGTAAACCAAAAGCGAATGTTACACTTAATTACTCTTACCCATAGTCTAATGATTTACACCGTCTAAATTCAAGAAAGCATTAATCATGGATATGAACTATAAAATAATGGTGGCAGTTATTAACATTCTAATATCTTTCTAAAGAACCTCTCTATGAAATTTTGAGTCTATTTATTCCTCCACTCTCAACATATACAATAATTATTATTTATGGTGTTATTGTGAATGTTTAACATGTTATTGTGATTGTTTAACTATGCTATATACTTTATAGCTTCTTCCTCTATTCATCATTTACGAAGCAGTCATTTATTCTTAATCTTATTTTTAAGATCAAATGTATCTAATTTTTTCCCTCAGAAAACTGGAAACTCAGGAATGCTTAGGAGAATTAATAACACTGATTAATGGAATAATATTGTTTCTCTTTTTCTTAAATGGAAAATTGAAAGGATGCACATCTTCTAAAGGTAGGAAAAACAGAATAATCATAATAGATAGACTAATACAGCTGCAAATTGTGATGTACGAAAAATCCAAATAGGTCATTTTACGGATTCTCATGGTTAAGATTGTGATGTACGAAAAATCCAAATAGGTCATTTTACGGATTCTCATGGTTAAAATCTTACCAGAGAGAGGAGAATTAATAACAGTGATTAATGTAATAATATTGTTTTGCTTTTCTTAAATGGAAAATTGAAGGGATGCACATCTTCTAAAGGTAGAAAAACAGAATAATGATAATAGATAGACTAATACAGCTACAAATTGTGATGTACGAAAAATCCAAATAGGTCATTTTACGGATTCTCATGGTTAAAATCTTAGCAGAGAGTGCAACCATTTCCATTCACAAAATTGGGAATCTTGTAATAGTTATTAATGAAATCCAATGTACAAAAAAATCCATACGGAGAGCGTTAAAAATTCCTACCAGAGAGTGCAACCATTTCCGTTCTGGAGAGGCCCTGTGCCTGAAATAGTGAGGTGAGGTTGCTCAGATTGGAATTGGGGGGAGGAAGGTTAGCATTTGCACCGTTAATGTTTGCTGTTCTTGAGTCTCTTCTCCCCAATCTCACAGCCCACGAACGTCCACCTAACTGCCAATTAAAAAAATTCAATCAAAACATTCATAAAATATACTGATTATTAAATTGATATGATTATATATCGCAGTTTTCTGAAATGATTGAAACGAAGGAACATCATAACTGGGCAAGGTTACTGGGGTTTACTTCGACAACAGAATCACGCGCAGCTATGGCGACAATGTCTGCACAGGAAACCACTCCGCTGCAAGCCTTCTCAACTTGGCTCTTTATGTTATCGATGACCTCGAAGCCCCTTAGCGAGTTGAAATTGGGTCCAGCGTACTTCTCGCTAGTAAAAGTCGTGGTATTGTCCAACAGGACGGAACCATCGCAGCCCTGCAAGAAGAATTGAAAACATGATGAGTTGCCTCTTAATGAGATGTCGCTGTCAATGACTGAAAGGCGTTCAATTAATAATAAAATGAATTCTCGAGTGGGGTTAAGTCTTAACTGATGTGTTTTCCCTGGGAGCTGACATGTCTAAATTTAGAGGTGATGATTAAGTATATCTTTTAATTTTATTAGATTTTATTGGAAGTTTTTTGGTGGATTTTTCTGGTTTAATTTTTGTAAAATTTGGCAGGAATTTATTGAAATCACGAGCTTGATGGGTAATTTCTGCACAATCGAAGTGCCCTAGAATTTTTTCACGATGTTGATCCATATATATAATAAAAAAACAATTTAAATAACATAAATTAAGGTTTCTTTTTTTTCTACATTAAGACTAACCTAAATCCCAGGTTTCACAGAAAATTTTTTGCCACATTCCAACATCAAAAATTCAAAAATTCACACTAAAAACAACTCCAATTTTATTAATCTAATTGCTCAACTGAAACATGTCCTTCATCTCGCTGACAATCAATAACTATAAAAAGTTCATGATAGTTTTATTAATCAAATTCTTCAACTGAAACATGTCTTCCATCTCACTAACAATATACAACATACCTGAGTATAGCCATAAAAATTAAATGATGATAAACACTGATAACATGCAAAATATTTAAGAGTTATTGGTAGAATTTATAAATAGGTACACTTATACTAATAAAAATATTTATATGATATTTATAATATTGATAATTAACTTTCACTAAAACAATATAATGAAAAAATTAAAAAAATTATTAAATAAAACTATTTAAAATTTGTATTTCTGTAATAAAAAAAATCTCTTAATTTCATCATCTATTAAATTACATATACCAAAATCAATAATATCATATTATTAAATCTCAGACCTTTATTCTTATACAAAATCAATAATCTCAAATTATTAAATCTCAAGCCTTTATAATCTTTTTGTTATAATTTTGTTATATTTTAAAAATAAAAATTCTAAAAACCTATTCCAAAATAGGCTTCCAAAATGATTAAATGAATTATTGCACTTACATTAACGAAGCAGTCGTGGAAGTGAAGGCGGAGAAGCGACGCCCCCATCCTTTTCTGCTTGGCGACGGCTTGCTTCACCGCGGCTTTCACTACAGACCACACTGTCGGACAAGATTTGCTATAAAATGTTGGGCTTAGCTGCCCATGCACAGTGTTAGTAATCGAACAGCTAATAAACACCATTACAGCAACGTATGCGAAGCTTTTCATCAAAGCAGCCATTGTTCCTTGTGGAATAAGCTCTCCAAAGGCAACGAATTTGCTACTTCGCAATCTTGCAGGTTGGTTATGGAAGACCTGTGATGGCAAATTTATAAGGGCGGATATCGCAACGTGAGGAGAAAATTCAGCAGCAAATTGGAGACTCAGTCCACTGTGTGAAGAGTTTCTGGCCCACGCCAGATATCGTGAAAGAAGCGTGTGAGGAGGAATGAATCTGGTTACGTAATTTATCTGCATACGATTTCAAAATTCACTCTACCTTTTATTATTGTTACATCGAACCCTGTATACTCCCAAGGTTCGCGTATCTTTTAGTGCCTGCATTCTGTCAATCTAGATGTTGAATTCATTAAATTTTTGATGTGGAAGTTGCCTCAGCTTTTGAAATCTCTAACGACTTTGACCACAAAAATGACAGAAGCCGAGATGAGCGAGTTTTAATCAGAAATTTAAAAAAAAATTCCAATAGTTTTAATCACAAATAAAAAAATAAATATTCCAGGAGCATTAACAAGTTTGACCACAAAAATGACCTTATCAGAGATGGGTGGTCTTTAATCGAAAATTAAAAAAAATCTACCAGCATCGTTTCGGATTAAAATGTACCATAATATTAAGTAATTGAAGGAACCTTTTATTTTTGTACAAATATAATATAAATGATTAAATATTTATTTATTATAATTAATTTAATCGAATAGATTATAATTCTGATAGAATATTATTTAGATGAAAAACCAAATGAATTTAATTTAAATGTAAATTGATCGAATTCTATTATTGTTATGGAATTGTTTATAATGTGATTTTTTTGAAGATTTTGGTGATGGAATCCGGCAGAAGAAATTGAGGTTAAATCTTGATTTTTAGCAGTTAAAATGGTTTTTAACTGTATATTTGGATTCAGCACTCTGAAAAACCCCTGGGGCCTTTTGATTGTGCAGAAACTAGCTATCAAACTTACGATTCCAATAAATTGCTGCCGGATTTTGACCGGAAAAACCGCCAAAAAAAACTTTCAAAAAATCTCATTATAGACAACTGCTATTCTTATTAGGTTTCAAGACAAAATGGTTAAAATCCAAACTTTTTGATAGCGATGAAGACAACCAAAAAAGAGTCCAAAACCATTCACGTGGTTGACGTAGCCTACCTAATTTTTGACTAATTAATATCTTTGAGTAAGGATATCTCACAACATATTCGCTGGAAAAAAACTAAACATGTATTCATTAATTATTATTCATTAAATTAATTAAATTACTATTTGAAATATATATTTAATAAAATTCATTATAATTATTAATACTAACCGTTTAGATAACTTAAATGTGATATGAATAGTTTATATATATAACTTTTAAATACCAATATGTGATTTGTAATTTAGATCAGTGACAACTTAGTCCATATTTCAATAAACTATTTAAACCTAGTTGAAGTCCGGCAACTTACTCAGCCATTATTAAGTTAAAACTAATGTTCAAGAGTCGATTGTGTAGCAAATATCCACTTCCGTTGACGTTACATTTTACATAAAATTTATTGAACTAATTTTGTTATTGATTAACACGTATCATAATTTAAGTGTGTAGATTTGGATATTTAATAAATATAAATATATAATTGGTTTTATTATATAAATTAAATGGTTATCAAATGTTCATAAAGAATTCATTTATAATAAGGTATTTAATTATTTGTTTTATTTTATTTTGTATTTTAAATTAATAAATATTATTAAAAAATCAAAAAATGTTAATATATAATAATAATAATAATAAAAAGATTTATCGTATCAGTTAAATTGGTTAATAAAATTAAAGAAATCATAAAAATTAACTAATTTATAAATTTCTTGATATTATTATTATTATTAATAAAAAAATAATATATAAATTAAATTTGTAGATATGTAAAAAATATATAATAGACTTTTAATCATAGACATTCATACTCACTTTATTATAGATATTCTTAATATATTAATAGTATTTTTTACCATTCCATATGCTAATACTATAGTTGGGTAACACCACATGTCCAAAAAAGCCATAATTCATTTCATATGACATTTTTTTAATTAATAAATTCAATTAAAAAGACAAAAAAGACAATTATTTTGGAAATAAATCACAACCTTATATTTGTGTATGTTACCAATAATATTCTAAAGTTTTCTATTAATGTTATATTCCTACCATCTACCTAATAGTTATTGCTAATTAACGTAAATTTGTGGAAGCTCTATTCCAAAATAGACATGCATATATGAATAAATATAAGCATAAATATTAAATTATGTAACCTATATTGAACCATATGAGAAGAATTGTTTGTTCCACCATTATTAAGTTCAAATAAATGATATTCCACATACCTATTTGCATATTATATTTAATTTTACATAAAAAAAATATTTGACTTTATAAATTAAATTTATGTGGAATGCAAATTTAAGAATTCAGTAAATACAACTATAACTATATCTTATACCCTATATTTGGGTGATAGAAGGAGAGAGCGGGGGGTGGGCTATCCAATAGGTAGGGGTATGTAATAGCATGCCGCCTACAACTATTAGGAATCAAACTTGGGATGAGGACAACCTTGGGACTTATGATGTGGAGGATTGTGTTAACATGAAGGGTTCAAAAGGATGAGTGCAATGGGGATAATTCAAAGAAAATTCATGGATGGTGGCATAAGATGGATAGGGAAGAGAGCAATGATGTACTAGTTAAGGAATTCTGGTGTCTCGGAAGTTTAATGTTGCCAGACATTCCATTTTTGGGAGGGTGTTGAAGGTGTGTGATGGATGTTGGCGATCTTCATAAAAGATAAGCATTCACTCTAGGGATGATGACAAATATGTGTATTGATAAAACAACAACCTGAAACAAGGCCTAACAAAAGTTTGGTTTTGGTAAGGTGCAACATAGAGGTCATAAACGAGAGAATTATGACGAGAATAGCAATTTGGGAAGGTGTTCATACTCCATGAATGTTGAGCAACGACAGAATGTTTTCAGAATAGGAGGGAAGAATGGAAATTCAACTAACTTATCTCCTCAAGAATGAATGGGTATAGAGGACTTCTGGGTGAAATTGTGTAAGATTCTTAGTAGTAGGGCCTAGTGTGAAGAATTATTTTCTTAAGGCTCAGGGTAGGGGTGGGTAGTGACTGCAACTTGCTTCAATATTACCTATTTGCCATGTATCTCTCACTCATTCCAATGGTGTGTTGTTGTTGTTATTGGATTATTTGTTAGTTATAAATTTGTTAGGAACATTCCAAGTTTTTTTGTTGTTGATATACTAGTATTTAGAAATTCTCGTCTTCTGAACACAGTTACTATTTTTTTACTTGGATTTTAAAGAAAATTTAGAGCTTTGTTTGGTAACTAGAGGAGTAGAAGAGTCTATATATGGAGGTCGAGGCTCGAGCCTATGAAAATAAATTATTTGATGGGCTCCCAGGCTGGTAGATTCAATCTAATCGAAAACATTATTCAGTGTAGGGAAATAACAGGTATAAGGAGAAGGAGTATAAGGGAATCAAACATAGAACCTCTTTGGGGCTAGTGATGAAGGTTAATTCCCTTGGGTACATTAGGGCCATAAGCAACATTGATTATTGTTTCCTCGCCTCGACATGGATGGGACAATGAGATCTTTATTTTTGGCTAGACAACAGTTAAAAAGATCAATATAATAGATCTTGGTTGGACCAAAGGACAAAAGTAAATCTCACCATGCCACATAAGAGAGGAAGGCCCAGGAGAGGCTTAACTTATTACGAGGAATGAGCCTATTGTTGTTACTCTCGACCACAAAATATAATTATTGGGTATGCAACTAGATACAATGAATAGATGCTAGCTCACGAGCAATAGGAGTTGTTCATATAAAAAACGGAAGCATCCTCTCTGCGAACCTCCCTTTCTTATGCAAAAGTGAGAGCATAGTGGAAAAGTAGGATTCTAAATACAAAACAAACGAGGAGTAGAGGCAGTGAGTACATGAAAACAACCAAACTCTATTGAGAAATGAAACTTCTTATGGGATAGGCACTTTTTAAAGATCAAGAAGCAAATGGGATTTGTTAGAGACATTGGACCACAAGGATGGTCACCAAGTAGGCATTATGATTAGAGAGTGGATGCAATGGATGCAAGAGCATCTGGTCGACAGGGTGAAGACGAAGAGAGGGTGAAAAAAGTTTTGAAGAAGATTGGGAAAGTGAACAGTTCATTAAATGACAGCAGCTTCAGGGTCCTATGTTTTTTGTCTAATTTTTTCATGGTCAATACAGCATTAAACTTGGTTATCTTAATTTCTGTTTATTTTATTTTAACTATTGTAACAGGTCTTAGTTAGAGATGTTAAAAGTAGATTAGTGTCAATAGGCGATGTAAACAGCAAACCCTTATGGTATAAAGGAGACAAAGTAAACTAATGAATAGTTAAGAAACGTATGCCTGTAGCAACTGCCAAACAAACTGTAATAGCATAACCACCAGCAGTTGTCTAACTGCCTACAACTATTGTACAAAAAGACGAACAAGATAACCCAGAGGGGTTCAGTAGCAGAGCATGTGAATGAGAATAATAGAAATACACACAGCTTTCCTTCATCTAAATTCAGTGCACAAGAAAACAAATTGTTCAAATATTTATGTCCTCGGTAACAGAATTTACATATGTGTTATTATATATTCATTTCATTTCAGGCAAATACAATAACAGTGTTTTACAGTACCCAAGAGTCCATTGACTAGCCAAGACCAAGAGTGAGCACAAGGCGGGAAGGAACCAGCATACACAGACGGACAAACCAACCCACAACAGCAACCGGGTAAGCCACCAGAACCAACTATGGACAAGTTTATATGTCGCTGAGTATTACATTGCATTCCTACATAACAAAAATTACATAAACTGTATAACAAGGGTTCCCCGAATCGAGTTACAAAAGACTCATTGAAACCCTCCAAGTTACGGCTACGGGTTGGAGTTAAACCAACACGCTCAGACTCGACAGAAATACAACAAACATACAACAGGCGAAAGCAAATACATCTAAGACTGAAGAGCCACTGTAAGAAAGTGAAACAAGGACAGAGCTACCCGGGTGGTATCGACTGTAACCCTTGCGGAGCCACGGGAACCGGCCGCACCTGCAAACACAACATAAGGTTGAGGTTAAGGTTTGTAACCAGACAATACCCTCGCACAAGAAAACGATGTCATGATGCTGTAAAGAAATCAAAACCCTGTGTATGGTTGAGGTGAAGAGACCATACCTGAAGTGAGCCGGAACCAAAAGCCTGCAGAACCGAAGCATTGACCCTGACCACAGAGGAGCTGCAGAACATTAGTTCCAGCACAAACGGAGGACAAAGGAATATAGCAAGAAACGAAATCATACCTGATTTACAGAGCCGAGCGCTAGAGAAGAACCAGGTTGAGAGACCATCGAACTATGCATTTGGCAACTGAGCGGACCAGATATCATTCACTACCAGCATTCACCACGAGTTTACTAAAAAGACCAGAATAGACAGTATTTACAAGAGCAAACCCAGTAAAGCTCACACAGTCATAAAAACGAGCTGAATGCGCAGTGGAGGAACCGTAACTTACCAACAATGCCTGAAGTGAATACACAGGCTCCCACAGTAATGATTTGACAGAGTTAAACATCATTGTTTCACCATAAGATCAGCGGAGCTCAACAGGGTTTCACCACAGGCAGAGAAATCAAAGGCGGAGCCAAAACCAGAACGAGACCATAGAGAACAAGTATCAAGTTAAGAATGACAAGAGAGGCACGAACCAACGGTAAAAAGTGTATTAGGGTTTGTTAACTTCGAGGAGGGCAGGTGTCATAAGGAGAGACAAA
>APFE030311213.1:62614-76630 GCA_000404065.3 Pinus taeda | reverse complement strand
CTCTATCTTCTTTCAATTAGAAACTTCTTTTTACAATGATTTTGTACTGGTGCAGTCCTTTGCCAGTACGCAGGCTGCAACCTACAGAGAGCTACAACCCTCTCTCGTTTTCCAGCTTCTCCTGGAAGGGAGCTACAACCCCCTTGGATCTTGTATTAGCTAAGATACTAGTACGTAGGTGCTGACCTACAGAAGGCTACTACATTCTCTTTCTTCCAGGGACCACGTTTAATAAATTTTCAAACTGGATCCAAAACATCAAGTACATGTGCATCACCCAATCTCCTTTAAACAAATAACTTCTCAGAATGAAGTAACCAGAAAATAACACCAGCAACTAGACACCAATTTAAACCCAAATCTCTGCAGAAATAGATAAAAGACAGCTAAAATATATTTCAAAAAAGGTCCACAACTTCACCAAGGAAACCCTGCAGATATCCGCACTTCTGCCGTGATGAGTCTGCGCAACTCCGCACCTGCACTATCTCCTGTTCAGCGAACCTCCGCACCTGCTCCGCTGATTCAACTGCGCACCTCTGCACCTACTTCTTCTCTGGTTTTGCGCACCTTCGCACCTGCTTCTTCTCCAATGCTGCGCACCTCTGCACTGCGCCGTTGCCGCTCCTGCGCACCTCCGGATTTAGACATTTTATCAGTTCTCAAGCATACCCCAGACTATCGAAATCACAGATCCGTTCATGCGTCAAAGGGATCCCAACTCTTCAGTAGATCTTACTTATAATGCTTCGGTTTCTCCTTGATTCAGATTCAACTATGTCTCACCAACAGATTATCAGAAATTCAGATCTTGCTCTCCTTAAGATTTTTAACACTTGTTTTTTTCCAACTGATCTCCTTTCCCTTTTATAGTCAAGACCTTACCCAAACCATGGATCAAAACCATTGAGAAACAATACTAGGGATCCAAAACCTGGGTTCAATATTTTAGATGCCAAAACCACGGACCAAAACCATAGGATCAAAAACGTCGGACTAAAGACTATGGACCAAACATAATATGCGCATTTTTCTCTACATGAAAGTCCGTGCATTTTAGGTTCGCACCTTTTGTGCGGGAGACCTGCGAACATATCCGCACGTTTTCAACGGTTCTCCTGCGCAACCTGCCGATGACCACATCTCTTGATCTGTGCACCTGCGGAATCAGAAAATAGCTTTGTTGCACTATAATTTATCATCTGAGATGAGTGGGTTGCCATCAAGTAAAACATATGTATCATAATTTCAACAGTCATGAAATAATTCTTAGGCATTGAAATTCAACAATCTACTAATGGAATTTTTGTTGGTCAACAAAAATATGCCACTCACATCATCCAAAATTTCAGAACGGCCAATTGCAAACATGGTGACACACCGATTTCTCAAGGAACCAAACTAAGAAAAGAAGATGTCGCACCATCGGTTGATCCCACATTATATAAAAGTCTAGTTGGTAGTTTGTTATATCTAATTGAAGCTAGAACTGATATTATGTTTGCAACAAGTTTTGTCTCTAGGTTTATGTAGTCACCTAAGGTTTCTCATTGGAAGGTTGCAAAAAGGATCTTAAGATATATTGTAGGGACAATAGACTATGGTTTTTTCTATATGCATTCTGAATTTTTTTTCACATGCAGGTTATACAGACAACGATTATGCAGGGAGTTTAGATGATTACAAAAGCATATCAAGGTATGCTTTTCATCTTGGAACCAATCCGATTTCATGGGCATCTAAGAAATAGTCAATTGTTTCAATATATTGTGCAGAGGCAAAATATGTAGCAATAAATTCAATAGCTTATGAAACAGTGTGGTTGAGAAGATCATTGAAATATCTATCAAATGTTCAAAAGGAACCAACTCCAATTTACTGTGATAACAATTCAGCAATTTCTTTATAAAAAAATCATGTTTTCTACAAAAAGATAAAACACATTAACACACATTTACATTTTATCTATGAGCTTGTAAATGATGGGGACATAGTACTTGCTTTTTGTGGTTCCAAAGATCAACTTGCAGATATTTTCACAAATCCACACGGAAAAAATGTATTTAAATTTCAAAGAGAACAATTAGGCATTATAAGTGCCTCTACATCCAACTGTTGAGATTAGGAGGAGATGTTGAGATATTAATCTCAATGTCTGCTAGATGCCATCACATTTGATTCTCTTGTGTGTTAGGTGCCGTAGACAATTCAATTTTACTTCAGTATTAGTGAAGTTCTACTCCAGTCATTTATTGTTGATGTTTTCAATGTAGTCTATTTAGCTATTTTCAATATTGAGAAGAGCAATCTCTGCTCCACTTTTCATTTTCATTCTTTGTCACCAATTGCATATATTATAGGGGTGTGCTGATACTCTTCCATCTTGAGACTAGAGAATCTTGTGGGATGTTATATTTAAATGAAATCTGGAATGGTTACCTTATTCCTTCTAAGTGAAACTTCTTATCTTCTACCGAAAGGTGCGGAAAAACTACCTCTATGTTAAGCCTAGCAACTGGCCATCTAAAGGAGACTCTGAGGTGAAAAATTAGTGGTTTTGGAATTGATTGGCCCACCAGAATATATAATTCACTATGTCACAATTGGATTCTACTTTTATGGCCAGATATGCTATATTATCACTTTGATTCTAAGAGTTCCTCCCATTTTCCTGTTGAGGCTAAACTAGAGTTTTGATAAAATGGGTTCCTTGCATTGATCATATTATAAAGACCCATTTTCTCAAAAAAACTATAATGTGGGATTCATGGTGTGGGTTTCTTTATGTAAAATGTATTATTCTAGCTTCATATGAGTTCATTTTCTTATGCTTCAACAAACAACAATGTGTATGACAGTGGGATCACGAGTAGAGTTGACTTGGAATGAAAGCTCTCTATAACTTCATACTCTAGTGTGTTGAAATAAATCACTATTACAAGAAATTTTTTTGAACAAAAGAGAAGGCTTGATCAATATCTAAAAGGATCGAAAGATGAACAAATGAAAATTGAAACTTTCAAGCGAGAACTTCCTTATTGCATGCATCTCCTCAATGATTGTATGCATTTTTTTTCCTATTATGCCAATTTTTTGATTTGACAAAACCAAATTCAACGTTAAGCAAAAATCATGACTAAAACTCCAAACCATGTGATGATATTAAACAATTTTTACTTCTAAGGAACAACTAGTAGACTGCGAACCATACGTACAAGCACCCAAACTAGCACATTGATTTGGTCTTCCACTTGAGGAAGAAAATACAATTCATATAAAGAAAAATATGTGATGAATACAATGATGAATCTCAATAAAACAACCAAAATAACTTAAAGAGAATGAAATTCACCAATGGTGATAAGCCAAATTGGATGGTTTCTTCTCAACTGTGGAGTAAAAATTCTAAGACTATAGAATGTAATAAAGAGGTAAGACAATAGCTTATAGTTCATCTGTATTCAACTCGCAATGTTTATGCTTATAATCTTAAAATAAAAAAGAGAGGTTATCGAGATATTAGAGTTCAACGTAGCTCAACTTGCGATTTTGCATGCTTTTGATCGATTATTGGGATCAATTTCAAGTATTTAACATTTATATTTTCTTTTTATTGTAGAAAATGACATCTTCCCTAGAGGAACCATTGAGTCAACATGATTATCAACTTATATCTAACCAAGAAAAAATTTTCCCCACAAATTCAACCATGTTTTCCGATTTTAAGTAGAGAATTGGAGTAGCCTTCCTACAATTTTAAAGAGAAATACAAATCAATCCATCTTTGTGTATGAGATATGGTGTTGTCAAAGATCCCCTAGAACTTTATTTGTCATCTACAAAGTAGGAGCTAGGTTTGACATTCAAATGGAATGAAAATTTACCGATGAATAATGTTACAACCACTGCTCTTAATAGATCCAAGGAAGCAAGAGACAGTCGTACCTAACTACCAAAAATAAGATGTAGGGAAACCTAATGGAGGTGTTTGCGTAGTGCCTACTAGAGCTACATCCAATATAACTCAATCATGTTGGAAATCTGAGAGAAAGGATAAGAGGTGTTGGTCACCTAAATTGGAAAAAGGCTAGGAGGTGTTGGTCACCTAATATGCACAAGCACTTTGTGAATGATCTTCAACAACTTGGTGGCTCACAAGGTGAGGACTCTTATCTTTGTTTATGCCTATACTTTGATTTTGTTATTTGAATTTTACTTCTTGTAATGCTCAGTTGTCAATTGGGAACTTTCATGGTCCATTTGTTTTCGTCTTGGACTCAAGATTTGCGTTTGTGAAAACCTATTTGATTGAATGCTAGGGAATATTCATGTAAAGTTCATCACTGAATTTTTCGAGGGGGCTAATCTATTTTTGTTATTTCTTTAATACTACCCTATGTTTATAATATTTTCATATAATAACTATTATTACAATTGATGTTATTAAAATAAATGCATTAGCTACGAGCAAGTGAAGTTGTTTCATTTATTATAAATGACATGCACTTTTGCAATCTATTAGCTCTCATGGTTGGCTTTGTGATATTTCTCAAGAATGTTATGAAATCAAATAAAAGAAGTGCATGAAAAAGGTAAATTTTAGTTTTCCACATTGTTAGAATCCTGATAGGTTGTATGTATTTTAATTTGGTCCACTTCTTTCTCTATCTCTTTTTCCCTAACAAATATACCATGACATTGATGCAAATATAGAGGGGCTTAAAGGGCATGCATAGTGCCAATAATGACTCTAGATAAGCAGGAAATTTCAACACAAATGTACTTGTGAAGATATTTTAGTTTGTTGCATGTATCATAAGTAATATTCAATCACAACAATAATGTGTTTGTTGTCCTTTTCTTTTTACCATTGAATTTGTTTTGCATGAGGAGTAATTTAAAGCCAAGCCAAGGTGTTTTCAATTAGGTACACCATATCCATGTTAAGGGTTGAAGCCATCCCCATGAGATAAAAAAATTATCTAATACATAAATAACATTGAAGAGTGTTAGGGATGTAATTCTTCTAACCAAAAAAACAATTTTGGATTAATATCAATGATCACTATTCTTGACTTGCTTTGGAAGATTTTTAGTTACTTACTGCAATTTTAAAAATTATTTATAAACATTTCAAAACATTTTCAATGATATTTCCTTTTTTATACCATATTCTCGAGAATAAGTAATTATTAGTATGAGATAATTTGTGTGCAATATGTTCAAGCAACCTTACAAAATTCAGTTTCTTTCCTTCTCCACGTTGTGCATTTTCATATGAAAATCCTTACAAATATTAGTATGGATATGCGAGTTGTCTATGTGATAATAAAATTCGTTGGTCATTGGCTAGTTGTGCAAGCTATCATTTTGATTGGTAGAGGGAATTGCAATGTCCTCCTTATGACTCACAGGCATGAAAACTTTTTATGTATTTTATAGTGAAGTGATGAAGGATTTCCTTTACTATTGCTAGATTTCTTTTTCTACTTTGTAAAAGTATATATGAATTTTCCATAGCCTTAGTGTAAGCTGCTAAATAAGATTTCAGTGCCATCTATCCTTCAATTATATAATTATCATTCTACCATGATCCAATCCAAATTTTGTGTAAAAGGAAATGAGATGATAGAAGAATTATATTTCCAAGCCTTTTTTCCATTATGTATTTTTTATCAAAATTTCCCAAATTCTAATTCAATTTTTTTCAAAATGTGTGAATAAATTTTTCTTAGTTTCAAAGAGACAATGTTTTACAAGTATATGAAAAATCATTATAGGATTAAATGTCTTCCCACCCCCCTCCCCCCCCCAAAAAAATAAAAAAATAAACAACTTTGATACTCGGAGCCTCTTAGAGATGTTACCTAGTAGTAAATTTATATATAAATGCTACTATAGGATAAGAAATACATTTTAAGGGTTGATTATGATAATAATAACATTTTATTGAGTTAAGTTATCCAAAGCCCATTGAAATTTATGCCTCATGTGTTCCTCTTGTGCAGTACATTTTCAATGTTGAAAACCTCTTGCACTTTTTTGGGGGTTTATAGGCTAAAATTGAACTCACAAAAGTTTGGCATACCAATTCTAGAGGAATCTTGTATTTTCAATTAATGGACAGAACCACACTGCTTGGAGCAGAAGGACAAACCTTCCATTAAACAAAATCATTAGTGGTTTGAGAGATCCCCTCAGTTTTCAAAAGAGGTGGTTGGAGCAGAAGGACAAACCTTCCATTAAACAAAATCATTAGTTGTTTGAGAGATCCCCTTAGTTTTTAAAAGAGGTGGGTCCCTCAATTAATCTGTGACTTTGATTTTGTGCAGGTGGTATTGGCATGGATCCAAACATGGGACCCATATGTCTCTCACACATATCATTTGAGTTGTTGATCACTAATCAAAGGTAGCCATCCTCAAATCACGTTGATGTTCTAGAAATCTACACTACAATATTCTCCTTGGAAACCATAAAATTCCATACAAATGTGGCTCTAGTATTTCAGAAGTATGAGTCACACTTGACATTGGCACAAAACCATTGGTTCGAAGCAATTGAGCAACAAAGCTAGAATTAATATGTTGATATATGGCTCAATCCCATACACAATGCTTCTATTGCTATTGTATGCCACATGACATTTTCACATATCAAATATGATTACCTTATATATTTTGTATTCAGCTATGCTTTTATTGGAGTGAGCTTGCAAGTTTTTGGTGGAAATGTTAGTTTACCATTGAACAATATAAGTTATAATTTTTTATCATTAATAATTAAAATTATATATTTTCTTACAAAGAATACAAGTTTAAATAAAGAAAAAATGACCATATAAATTAATTTAATCTTTGATTTAGTTATAATTTTGTTTTAACCATCATCTTAAAATTACATAGTTATTATTATCCCCATCCATAAAAAAGAAACATAGTTATTATTATCCTCATCCATACAAAAAAACAAGAAATTTAATTTATAACAAGTATAAATTTTCAATAATCAATAGCAATGTTAGATCTTTTTCACCAAAAACCTATTGAAATTTTCATACACATATTTTGGGAACATAGAATTTTCATAGCAAGTAATTGCTAGATTTACTAATATGACTATGACTGGAGCTTTTGTAAAGATCTTGGAAATTTTATAAAGATCTTGCTCTAGTATTGCCACATTTAAGGACCGTAAACTTCGTCAATCTTTCTTTGAACTGCGAAAGATGTTCACGGATTTAATGCAAGCCGCCACCTCCGCTGATATCTTATCTTCTTTGCAGAGGGAAGATGGCTGTCTCACAAAAAAGGGCAAGCCAATGAATTGATGTTTCTAGTGATTCTCATGTTCATTAAGTTTAAACGAGGCCACCGCCTCGCTTACTTGTGAGCACAGGGAGGTGACCCAATTGGATTCTGCGCTTTTCATTTAGCCCTTCTCATTTAAGCCTTCAGCACCATTTATATGTAATTATAATAAATTTGGATTTATATGTAATTATATTAAATTTGGCAACATACGATTAGCTTGAATAAAATTTTTCAAAATCTTATTCGTTGATGTGATTCATACATCATATCATCCTTTAGGAATAAATTGAGTGACAATCTTCCATTGATATGATTCATCAATCATATCTTTCTTTACTCCGTCATTTAATTCACTTGATGAGTGGCTTTTATCAAACATATCACACATATCTGCAACGTGTAATGCGATGCTGTTGTATCTCCTCTATAAATTGCATTCCTTCCGTCGGTGAAGCTCGTAGAACATCTTATCGACCTACGAAGAGACGCAACAGGTCATGGGCTGCATTCATTCATCGACTACGAGCAAGGACAAGGCCAAGGCCAAGGCCTTGGCCTCATCTATGTTTTACAGTGAGTTGGCAGCGCCCAGTGCCGAAGAGACGCAACAGGTCATGGGATGCAGGCATTCATCGCCAACTGGCAAAGCGAAGGCCTCGGCCTCGGCCTCGGCCTCATCTACGTTTTACAGTGAGTTGCCTGTGCCTAGTGTAGCAACTGGAGCTATCATAGGGAACAATGGAAACACCATCAGGAGCTTGCAAAACACTCGAGGGATCTCTTCTGTCAAATTGTCTTTTGGAAGAGTTGAAATACGCGGAGTATCAGAAGAAGCGGTACAGGGTGTTGTTATGTCTATTGAACGCCTTTTATGCGACGCCGTTTCCAGAAGTAAGGAATACCATCCTGACTTTTTCGTTACCTGCTTCTGTAAATCTCTTGTAGAGCCTTTCTCGGCTATAAACAGAATTTGCTTTCAAAAGTTTGCTGGAGAAATATGTTCGGGTGATAGAGAAGTCGGTAAGTCATATTTCTGTGTGAGGACCAGAGCGATATGCGATAAGATGTCGGGAGCGGGATCGGGGTCATCGATCGAAAAATCGTGTCATGATATGAATAGTCTGTCTGCTCAGTTTTCCAGTAAGATGGATATTTCGGAATCTGTTATTTGTTCATACTGGGACTTTTCTGCCTATAAAACCATGCTGCTTTCGTGCCTCAGGTCCCTGCAGTTAAAGACCGAGCACAAGACGATCAAATTGGTGATCCGATTTGGAAAGCTACTTTTCGACATAGGGCCTGATTTGTCTAAATCGGTAAACAACGGAGATTTCATTTCTTTGTCCCGCCTGCAGGAACTCAACGTGGAAAGGAAGTTGCATTCTTTCTTCACTACGGCTTGTTCTGATACAGCCGTAAGAGATGTGAAGCTTCACTTAGAACGGCTCCAGTACGTGAAGATCTCCAGTGGAAAGAAAATTAGTATTCATGTGGCTGATGTGGTACAAGGGCGGCTGCAGCGATATTACGTGTCCGTCCGTTGTGAGATGAGTAATGAATGTCCGCTGTCTCTGCTCGCGGTCTCATCCTCTCACAAATTCGAATCTCCCACAGGTGCTGTGATTACAAGAGTTCGAAGGCTGCCGATGAGACATGGTTTTGTAACCTTCTCCAGAGAAGGGCAGACAACCAGTGATTTCCAGCTGGGAGTAGCGACTCACGAAATGGATCATTTGAATGATATTGATATCCCCCCAGGGATGGTGGAATGGGTGAAGAAAGCTTGGAGGGATCGAACTCCTGACCAGTTACTTGTTTTCCCGCCGCCAGGAAGATTTCTGATCATTAATATCCGTTATAGAAACATTGAAACGTATAGCACGGAGGATTTCAAATTTCGTATTTCCCAGGTGACAAGAGGAGACAGGATTAATATGATGGGGAATAAAATATGGAAATGCAAGTTGAGCAGCAGATGGTTCAAGTCCAACTACGGAGTACCAGGCGCGCACACACTTAATAGTTGCTGGGAGGATGTGGATTCCGCCGTCGAGACTGATGTGGGTGCCCTCATCAATGAAGCCGTTAAGTTTAGTGAAGTCATATCCCCATGAGCATGACTGCAATTATTTTGAGTTGGTGTGTTGTGATGGATTCTTGAACTCTTTTTGGTTTTTTTTTGCCTCTTACTGCGACTAAGTTGATGTGCTTATGAACTTCTGCACTGAATTCTGTTTATGGTTTTGTGTTTTTTTACATGAACGTTTCAGCTCATTTGTGTTTCGACGACCTTTGGATGATAATGCTGCATCATTTTTATTAAAGGGAGGACGTTACTTGTTAGGATTCGTTTGCGTTGATTGCCAGCGTTCTGGAATCCCTTTTATGGTTAATATAATCTCAGTGACGTTTAAAAAACCAATGGATTAGATCAAATGGTTTGATATTTTATATTTCTTGTTATATACGATACCCTATTTATGCCGTTCGCCTTTGATGAAATCTATCCTGCAAAAACTGAGATGAAAGACAGTTGTCTCTTAACAGGAACAATTGAAATCTGCGTAGTAATGGTAGTCAATTACGTGTTGTAAGTCGAAGGACTCATATACCTGTAATCAATCATATACTTGTTTCAGCTGTGATTGAAATCTGCCCAATTACGAGCATTGGCTTTAGTAATTAATGGATTTATCGATTCCTTTTAAGTAAGATCCCGATCTGTCTATGAATTGGACTCTATTAACTGTCGAGTTAAAAGCATTTTCAGTGCGTTACCTTTAAAGCATTTTTAGTGTGTTATTTTTGAGAGGGTTGAATGATTTTAGTTTTTTTTTTAATCTTAAAATTTAATACTTAATAAAAAGTATGAATAGTTATCACTAATAATATATTACTGTACTTATATAAAGTGGTTGATAAAGAGTAAAATATTTACGCTGTGATACTGCAGACAATGCGAATATTAAAATAATTATTAAAATTAATTCTGTTATTATTTTAATAGTGGTTTGTATATTTTTTAAGGTATAGGAGTTTTTGAGATAATTAGGGATTACACTCTATTTTTAATATGTTTAGATTTTTGAGTTTTTAATGGCTGATTTTTTATAGCAAGGTGGTCTTAATAAATATTTTAGTCATTTTATTTTTAAATTGTTATTATTAATTATAAAAGAGTTAATATATGAACCAAATATGTATATATTTAAAAAATATATATGTCACAATAATTTAAAAAATATATGTCACAACAACTTTATTTTATTATAGAGATTTTTAATCTATAAATAGGTTTTGTAACATTATCATGGCTAATACCATTGTCTCTAATATCACAATACCCAAAAGTCATAACCCATGTTCATATGACATATGTTTATGTGTCAATTTGTTAATTAATCAATTTAATTAAAATGCAAAAATGATATATTTAATCTTTGATCTCTAACTATTACTAAGAATATTTTAGAATAGAGTAGTACTTTAAGGGAGGTTAAATCCTTATCATTCACCAAATAATTATTGGTAATTAGATTAAATTAGTTGAAAGCCTAATCCAAAATAAACATATTGTAAACATGCCAGTTAGTATAATTATTAATTGTATATGTTAATCAGATTTTAATTATTATATTTAAGGAAGAAAAATGATGTCAAGTGATGGGTATAGTTTAAGCTATATAAGAGGTTTTTAGGTTGTTTTGTTCATAGTATGTAAGGGAAAGAATTTCACTCTTTTAAAATCCTTTGGTCTTCAGTAGTTGACTTGTTTGCTTATGTTTAAAAAAAAACGGTAGCCAATTAAAAGTAATTCTAAATCCCGCTTTAACATCAAAGAAATAATTTAACTTAAATAGGGGACCACTCGGGGAAAGAAATAAAGGTCGGAGGGGTTGTTGGTACTAGGTCATTGACCTCTCTCTCATCCACAAGGCATGAGTGAGGTTGTTGGTACGAGGGAATCAACCTCCCTCTCAAAACAAATGCAAGAATGAGGTTGTTGGTACAAGGTTGTCGTCCTCCCTCTAAAGCAATAGTGAGGTTGCTCATACCATGCCATCAACCTCTCAAAGGGAAGAAAAGTGTGAGGTTTTTATTGTTGCTTTTTATGATGATTATGATTAAAGTCGATTAAGATGAAATGATCTACCAAATCTTAAATAGGTAAGAAATTAATCAAAATCCTTTAACAAAGTATTTCTATGCTCGACAAGAAGTGAGAAACTTTCCTAGATCACCAAAGTTTCACTGCCTTAATAGGTCAAGAAAGTTGTAGAAGAGATAGATATTTTTGAAATTAGAATGGATTTGACTAGTCTAAAAACCCGTTCTTTTCATTTTCAACTATCTCACTATATTACAAGTTACAAAATCTTTATTTCATGGCGTTTGGGAGTAGAGCAATGCCTAGTTTCATTATGACATGCATGAGAATTAATTCTTGCTTTAGAAATGTTCATTTTCTTCATAACGTTAGTTAAAATAGATGAATAATTATATGGTTTTCAATGTTGGGGTTGATCACCTCCTTGTAATATCTTAGTTTTATTTTTCCCTCTAAATATTTATTGCTGCATAACTTCTTAAATTTGGAAATAATAATATTTTAAATATTTTCCTTATTCTACAAGATTGTGTCCTCTATCTCCTAATGGTTTGGTGAAGATTGAGAATCCTTATGGCATCATCGCTTCAACATCCTTGTGCATCCCTTACACCATACTAAGGTTGTTGGTACAAGGCCATCATCCTCAATTATATGGTTTTCAATATTGGGGTTAATCACCTCCTTGTAATATTTGAGTTTTATTTTTCCTTCAAAATATTTATAGTTTCATAACTCCTTAAATTTGGAAGTAGTAATATTTTAAAATTTTCCTTATTCTACAAGATTATGTCCTCTATTCCCTAATGATCCGGTGAAGATTGAGAATCCTTATGGCATTATCGCTTCAACATTCTTGTGCATCCCTTACCCCATACTAAGGTTGTTAGTACAAGGCCATCATCCTCACTTAATAGTGCTATATAGTTACTTTATTAGAATACTTAAACATGTATATTTAAAAGACTTGAATATGTGTGTGGACAATGACAACTATTCTTCCCAACCACCCAAATTATATTTAATTAACTATTTAAATAATATTTAAATTTTTTATTATTTTTAATTATTGTTAATTACTTTTTAAAAAATAATATATTTTTAACTATATAAAACTAAATACTAATTTAACATAATTTAACCCACTCCAACTTCAGAAATATTAAAAAACAGCTCTAATAATTTTTTAACCCGAATTTTATATTCTCACTGCAATGAGAACCATCACACTATACCATTTATATATTATGTTTCTAATAAACTTCTTTATAGCCTGAATCTTAGATCCCCATTGCAGTTGGAACCATCAAACTATATCGTGTGTATATTATATTTGTAAGACACCCCTACAACCTTTGGATGTAGCAGTTAAGTTACTTTAGGCCATTGTCAGTGTTCAAATGTTTGTCGTTGTTATTAGCACAAAGTGACAAATCGTTACTGGGCTTCTAAATTTTAGATGATTCAAGTAACAGGAAAGAAAGCGAACGACCAGGGTTGGTGAATTTCTCAGATCCGTTGAAATATATACAAACATGTCCATACACGGAAGCAAAAAAAAAAAAATTAAATCTAAACAATTGGTACAGTAATAACATTTCGACTTTCATTATCAGGACCAAACCTTATGAACAAGTGGGTTTGTTGGCATTTTGGTAGATAAGAAAATAAGAATCCTAAAACAGTATCATCCAATTTGATTTAATATTTTGTTTTGAGCTTTTGTAGGTAATGTGGGCATATCATAGGTTGGTGAGTCCATATTCACTAAAATGGTTATATGTCAATTTTGGTAGATAGAAAAATAAGAATCCAAAAATAATATCATCCAATTTCACACATATTATTTTGTTTTGAGATTTTGTAGGTAAAGTGGGCATATCATATGTTGGTGAGTCCATATCCACTAAAATGGTTATATGCCAATTTTACGTTGAGCTTGAAAATAGTTATATATCTCGTTTATAAATAATAGTCTATCAAGTAAACAATTCTTTTTTAAAATTGCAGGTTTTTTTTCCAATTGTGATTTCTCAAAATATATTTTCTAAAAATACAATATAATATATTAATGTATATTTTTTATTAAGTTATTTAAATAAATATTTATTACTAAAGAAGTTACATATCTTTTTCATAAGGAGCTCTCTCATAATGAGTAACATACCATTTAAATGTCTTAATTATATTTTTTTTTTTACTTTTAATTTTTCTGACTATATAAATAAATATGAAAGAAATTACATATCTTCTCCATAATGATGAGCTCCCTTATAATTAACACAAGCATACCTATTTATCTTGTTTAATGATATGATTTTTTTTTTTTTTACTTTTAATTGCTTTGGTTATATACATAAATAAATGAATATTTGCTTACTACAGTATTTTACAATATTTTAATTAATAGACATTGAAATAATTTGTTTGTGTATTTAACCATTTTTTAAATATATTTTCTTGTGGCAGTTTAATGGGTGATAATTGTGTTGTGAGATATTATATATACTATAAAATTTGAGGATTAAATGCCCAAATTATCATTGATCTTTATAGATTTCTCTAAATATCTCAAAAAATAAATTCCTTCAAAAA
>APFE030311213.1:40426-58803 GCA_000404065.3 Pinus taeda | reverse complement strand
CACAATCATCGACAAAGATTAGAAAATAGTAGGCCCCACCTAACAATCTTGTCTGCATAGGCCCACATAAATCAACGTGTATAAGTTCGAGTGTATCCATCTGTCTCCTATCTTTAACAACGGGAAATTAATCTCTATGTTGTTTACCAAATGCACATGCTTGACAATAAATATGCAACTTTTTCAAAATAGGAAGACCATTCACCATACCGTTGTTCTGCAGCAGTAGAAGATCACTGAAATAGATGTGCCCAAGTCTCTGATGCCACAAGTTTTCAGCAGACTTATTCGATGACATCAATGCTTGTGGTGGTGTACTCTTCACATCCAATTTGTAGAGTCCTCCTATATGAACACCTGTAGCAATAGGCTTCATCTAGTCCAACAAGTCTTTAATAATACAATAAGATTTAAAAAATTCTACCTTGAGATCCTCATCTGTAATCTTTGATATAAAAATGAGGTTCTTTTTAATACCAGGTACATACCACACAACAAATATATTCCTGATGTTTCCATTAGGCAAAGTGACAAGGACATCTCCATGTCCCTTGATCTCGTACCCTCCATCATCTCCAAGGTATACTTTTACTCCAGTGTTGGATTCTCTAAAATTTCTGAACCATTTCTTTTTTACTTGTCATATGTGAGGAGGCTCTAGAATTTATGAACCAAATATCTGATTCATCCTCCTTAGTGGCTAGTGCAGTTTCAACCATAAATAATCTGATATCCTGGTTCTGATCTACATCAACCAAATGACTTGCATGTCTTCTCTGCTTGTACCTCTCGCCATCTACCTTTTTCTTATTGAAAAATTTAGCAATATGGCCTATCCTACCACAATGAAAACATTTACGAGCAGAGTCATGTTTATGCAAGGTCATACCTTATGGTGTCCTTTCTTGTGATATGTTTCTTTTCCTGTGATCGGCCACTGCATTTCCCTTCGACTTGAACTTGGTCATCATTGCAAGATCTAGATTTTGAGGTTTGAGAGACAACCTCCTTTCCTCTTCTTGTAGGAGGATCCTAGTAAGCTCTTCAAAGCCTGAAGGCTTTTCTCTTGCATTCAATCCCATTATAAAAATATGATAATCATCCGTCATGCCATTAATGGTAATCGTCACTAGATCATCATTCGCCACAGTCTGACCGATATCATTTAGTTTATCTTTAACCTCATTTATCCGAGATTTGAATGAAGAAATAGACTCATTCTCCTCCATCTTGATGGAGAGAATCTTCTTCCTAAGGTACAAATTTCGACTGGTGTTCTTGATCTCATACATTTCTTTGAGAATCGTCCATATATCATTCATTGTCTTGCACTCTCGAATGTGAGGGATGATGCAATTTTTGACTAATAACTTTAGGAGAACCTTTGGCTTCATCTCCATTTTCTCCCAGTCTTGAATTGTTGTATTCAATCCACCAGTTGTAGTAGTTGGCTTGACCTCATAACCGGTGGCACTTCCATAGGCATTCTATCCCTCAAGCAGAGTCTGGAGATTAAACTTCCACTTAGTGTAATTAGAACCATCAAGCTTATTACTCTCATTGAGATAAGATTCAATAATTTGATTATTCATTTTGGATGAATAAAAAACTTCAATAAATTAAAAACAACCTCAGATCTTCTTAAAAAAACAAACGCCCTAATCACTGCAAATTTCCTTTTCAAAAAAAAAAAAAATGCCCTCTTCTTATCAAATAGCAAGAGCCTCCACATTTTTTAATTAAAGAACTGGAAAGAAACTTTAATTAAAAACTTTAATTAATTATGAAAAAACGCTAAATGAATGGCTATCTTACAAGGGCCACGATTGGCGTTCACCACCACACTACTGTGATAATTAATTGACTAGAATTACCTATCCTTTCCCACGCTACAACCTTTGTCTTATTTCAACATGCCTTTTAAAATAGATTCATGCCACAACAAAAAAAACACAGATCCACGCCGCTGTTGGTTCTAGATTGTCCCTCAACAAAAAAAAACAAAGATCCATGCCAAATCAACAATCCATGCAAAATCCATAGATTTCATGCGATCTTAGGCTATGATACAATTGGAATGGTTGTCTGTCCACCACGTCGCACCCTCCGCGCACCTGCACTCTCGTCTTCCACCCTAGCAACCTCCATGGATTTTTCTCAAATCACGTGGGCCTAGATCTTGTTTCTGCTGTGCCGATCTCACGTATCCCTCCTCGCCACCTCCTCCTCTCAGATGACAGAGCTCCAAAAGGAACACACAGTTTTTGTTCACCATTTTTGCTCACCAAAACCTTTGCCTTGCCTTTGGGCCTAACACCTTCCATTGCAACAATGATGACTACTGCTGCTCAATTCTCAGGTGCAATTCACTGGGCAATCTCAGCAGTCACCACACCACCAACTCCTCCTTGGTGGCACGCATAAATGACAGTCTTCTCACCGCCAGGTAGCAAGACGTCCTCAAACACGCAGCTTACCACAAGAGAAAAAAATCACACGCAACTCCTTTTTTTCTTTTCACCTCAAGGTCAGTGTGCTTATCGACCAAGGATTTGCAAATTTCATCGCAACTATTCAACATGGAGTGCGACGTTCTATCGATACCTACAATGAGTGATTAAAACAAAATGCGTGTGAAGTGGTACAATGAGCTCGTCGTGTTTATCCACCCAAACCTTGCGACGATTTCGCCTCAGTCGTGCCCTTCACTCAGCGTACATGATCAACAACCCTGCATCTTTGATACCATGTTAAGAGTAGCATAGCGAACACATGAAATGATAAACCAAAACAAGAGGAGCTCACAGGTGCAGATCACCAGGAGTTACCTCAAGCAAAACGCCACACAGGCTTCACATTAATCTTCAATATAAAATAGATACAATTTGTTAGTGACAACAAATCATATCCCAGGAGAACAAGAAATGAATAACTATAGAAAGAAAAATCACAACTACGTAATATTAATAGCCTATTCTCCATTAATTCTAAAATTTATCTCTTCCTTATCCATTCTTTTCCTTCCAATAAGCCTCAATTTCTTCGTCACCTATGACCATAATGTTTGTTTCATATTTAATTGCATGGTTTCTTTCATATACAACTTCAATTTCACTTTATATTTATTCTTTCGATTCTTCTCTCCATCACCATTTCACTCTATATTTATCCTCTCAATATCTCTCTCCATCACCATTAAGAAATTGGAGCATGAGAGAATTGTGTTAGAGGAATTGTACATGTCAAGTGCCTCAATTTTCTTACTGACTTCATACATGGATGATTGTAACATCCCCACCAGAAAAGCTCTCATAAATTCATATATTCACAAAATAATTATAATATTAATATAATATATAATTAACATTTACTTATTGTGTTCCTCATCCTAACTATCAATAGGAATTACCTGAATAAGTTCAGATAAAAGTTACCTTGTCAGTTACATTTGGTTTATATTGTTCTTCTTGGGTGAGGAAAAGAATTAGTTAATGTTCATAAAACTGAATGATGCGAGGCAAAGAATTAGTTAAAACTCATAAAACTAACTGAAAGGAATTGTGCGATGATCGTAAATGGAGAACCCTAAATCATAGTTTTATAGGGATTTTGGAGAGGCGCACATCAAGCTTTTAGAGAAGTCGTGTTATGAGTGGAATTTGATGTACTAATTCAAGATTTTAACTTTTCAAACAATGAAGCTGCAAAACTGGGGGTTTGGGGGGGGTTTTCTGTGTTCAATCGACAGTTTTTCAGTGTTCAATCTGATAAGCCTCATAAATGGGTAATTATATGGGCTTATCTTACCTCCTAACCTAGTCAAATCAACCATTCTCTTAGCTTATTATATGACTTTTTTATTATAATTATGCTTATAGAGTGAGTTGAGTTAGTTATTGTGCCATGTGGTCTAACCTGTATTTAATGCAGATTATTGATGGATTTCAAGGTCAAAGTCAAGGATCCTATGGACAAATGATAGAAATAACTTGAAATGGACAGAGAAGAGGACTTATAAGAGGGAATACCCCTCACATCAAATTCCCTTTCATTCACCTCAGAGTACAAGCAGTCGAATCATGCACTAGAAGGCAGCCGAGCATGTGGAGGATGACTGATGATTATCTCGAGTTTTGGGAGCAAAGCCTCCCTGATTTAAATGATGATGTTGTTAGCTTCATTTGTATAAGTAGAGATGCCTAGGGCCTCACTAGGGTCAAATTTTTTCTTATGTAAACTTTTCTTAAATTTCAAGCTTATTATTTTGTGATAGTTTCATGTAAACTTGCTATTTTTTTATAATAAAGTTGGAATCATTTTTGAGCTAGCAATAAGTTGCCTCAGAGGGCTAAAGCTCTTGGGTTAGGCCCAATCTAAGCAGCCAATCTTCTCCTCAATTGTATTTGTATGCTTTGTTTCCGTTTGTAGATTCGTTTGTTGTTAGATGTATTTCTCTTATGGTTAAGAAAATGTTGCTTTTGATGATTTAGTAGTTTTCTTCCATTTGTGCTTTCTATAGCAAGTTAAGCAGTGACCAGCAAAGATTGAAAAGGCTAGGAATAGTGCCTTGGCCTCTCTTCCTCCCTCTCAGACCATGGTTTGAGGCAAAAACTCTCTTGCTGCCCCAAAAACACAGATTTTCCTCATTCATAGGACTTCTAGTGTTTGCAACTTTTTAGTAAGTTAATAGTCCAGCTTTGCTTTGCTTTAGATCTTCTTCATCATGCTCACTTCCTGATTTTCAATAGTCTTCTTTCATGCTTTCTTTTCCTACAACATTTCTTAGAATTTCCTTTCATAGCTCATAGTTTAGACCATTTTTATGCAAAACTCTATTTTTCCTAAATGCATTCATTTCACTTGTTGCTTGACTTCCTTGGCTGACTGTCAGTTTCTATGCATCAGATCTCTTCCAGCAATAGGCTAGCTTATCAACAACCACACCCTCTATCTGATCCATGCCCTACAGGTCTCCCAAATCTCACCTTAATTCTGCCCTATTTTCTTGCATTTTTCCATAGAATTTCTTCCTCTCTCCTTGAGCAAATCCAATCATTTTTCTCTCTCCTGGTGATTCATGGTAGACCTTAGGTGCCCTAACACCTCATTCCAACCTTCATCCACCTTTTTCACCCACTCTCACACCCTCATAACAGTGAAAACTGCACCGGGCCTCCTCTTGTAGGCTTCCTATAGATTTCCTATGTCCTCCTGTAGATTTTCCTGTAGGCTTTCTTTTGAAGGCCGAGAGTGGGAAAAGCTTCCAGAAGGCTACTTGAGACCTCCTAGGACCCATCCATACCATCCTACAGCCTCTCAAGTCCCAAAAACACCCTTCAACGCCACCTATTCATTGCCACACTCACACACAATAAATTACATACATGTCAAATTCACATAAAAATACATAAAAATCCAAAAATATGTTTTTTTTATTTACTTCCAGAAATAGCATAGTTAGATGTTGTTTACTTCCTTGAGTAGGTAATGACATTCATTTCATTGTTTTCATAGTGCTTTCTGCAAAAGTAGAATTAGTTGGTTAATTAGGGTTTGCTAGGTTTGCTTTACATTTCAGTCTTTCTCCTTTCTGCAGTTAGAATAGCATCTGTAGAATAATCTTTCTTTCCTTTCATCACATATAGAGATTCTTCTGGAATCCATATAAGTTGGCTTGAGCTCCTAGTGATCTTGCCCCGGCTGACCAAGTGACAACCTGCAGTGAGAACTAGTACTTGTGCATACATCACTGATGCTTCTAAGTTTGTTACGAACTACCAGGTTGATAAGAGTAAAGTAAGTAGCCTAGGAGTTGCAGCATTATTGCTGGAATACTAGTGCTCACCGCTTTTTGGTGTCATTGCTTGGGAAGTGTCAGAGTATTCTATGATTACTGCTTTCTTCTATTTCTTCTTACAACATTCTGCTAATAGTCTATTTCAGCAAAAGTAGACTAGTAATTTCTTTTCTTTCAAGTTCTACATTTCCTTTCTTTCCTTTTCAATTCTGCAAGTTTCCATTTCAACAGGTTCAATTCAGCTAGTTGCAATTTGTTTTGTTCAATCACAATTTCAGTTTTTGTAGGTACTATCAATGTGGAGAAAAAGAAAAAAAACAACCAAAAATATTTCCTTTCATGCTTCATAGAAATAGGGATAACTCAGGAAAAATTTTGACCAACACCCCCACTGCTTCACATAGCCAACCTTTTCTCTTCTTCAATGGCTGCAATCAATAAGAACCCTTAGGTGAACAACCAGACATATTTGAAGAACCTATAGGGGAAGAAGAAGAAGAAAACATTCCTTTGGAGCCAATGGTTGAAAGCAGAAATTCTAGGGGGAATGGAGAGAGAATGGAGGGTACCTTTCCCATTCAAGAGACCAATGGGGACACCAAAACGAAGAATATAAACCCTTCTGCCCTACCTCATTTCCATGGTATGACTACAGAAGATCCTGACACCTTCTTGTTCGAGTTTTCTATCATCTGTCGAACTTATGACTATGCAGAATATGAGCAAAAGTTGAAGTTGTTCCTTTCTACTCTCAACGATGCAACATTGCACTGGTTCTTGGGATTACCTGGTAATAGCATCACAACTTGGGCTCATATGCAACAAGCCTTTAACAACACATATCGAGACTATTGTAGGTCAAAAGATACTAAAGAAGAAATCTTTTGAATGACCATAGGTAGTGATGAGTCCCTGGAAGACTATGAAGAGAGGCTCGAGCTCAGTTACAAAAGGGTCAGGTGTACACTTGACCTTGAGTATCTGAAGTTGGTCCTGCTCAAGGGAATTTGGGAAGATCTTTTAGACACCCTCCATCTACTGGCCGGGAGAGAGATCTACCAACTATCCTATGAGGACATAAAAATTGTTTTTAGAAACCATTCTAGAGCAGCCAGAAAGAAAGGTAGGGGGAGTCAACCCATAGCGAGTACCTCTTCCTCCAACTCATCCATTAAAGGAGAAATTGGAAACATGCTAGAAGACTTCAAGAGTGAGATGTTGCACTCTTGCCATGCAAATGGATACCTTACATATCAAAAGAAAATAGGAGAAAGCAAAGAGGGTTTTGGCCATTTTTTTCCCTAGATGCCTAGGAGGCATCCTAGGAATGAATGGCCATTGAACTCTATAGAGGTTTTTTCAGTCTTTGATGAAAATCATTCTACAAATAAGTGCCCTTCCTTGCCTGGACTTAAAACTGTATATCAAGGGGTTGAGGGAGTCACTGAACAGCTCTATTACATAAACCAAAGAAGGCTGCATGGACCTAGACCATACCAGTGGGGGATGTAAAGGACATCTCAGGCATACTACCACCCCAACCAAGTCACCTCCATACCTTCTTGGGGCCCTCTTGCTCATCCTTCCTGGTCCACGCCTCCTCCTTGGTCCTTCACATTTCAATATCATGCCCAACTAGCTACCCCATTCATTTCAATCCTATGCTCAGCCACAACCTCAGTGGAATGCATCTGATCAGGCGTGGAGGCCCCAATACAACTCTATTCCCACTCTTTTGCCTCCACCACCTGCCCAACCACAGTTGTTACCTTCTACTCCACCAAGGCAACCCCAAATGCTTGCCCAGCCAAATTCGAACCTAAATAACAGATAAGCTTAGCAAGTGTATAGTGGGGAACCATTATACACAACTTATATTCTGGAGATTCAATAAATCAACTTGCAATCTAGGAAAGTTCTCCCAAATAGCCAGCCTCCACCTAGGGAGGTTGAGGAAGATAAAGAGGAAAGCAAACCTAAAGCAAATCCACCCTTTCCTGAGAGACTATCTTTGATAGTCCATCCTGCCCCAGAAGAGACTGAACTCCTGGGAGAATTGAAACATTTATGTTTAAAGATACCACTTCTCCAAGCCATAAAAGATGTGCCTATCTATAATAGGTTGATCAAATAGAAGTGCTTTAGGCATCTAGAAAGGATCAAGAGAGATGCCCCAACCATCAATATCATAGGACAACTGTCTGACCTGATGTTGGGGCAGATAATCTGTCCAAAATATTTGGACCTTGGAAGCCCAATAGTTGATGTCCACATTAATGGCACAATGATCCCGCATACCTTGATTGATCTGGGAGCTGCCATTAATGTGATGAAAAAGGACACAATGCTCAAACTTAACCTCCAGAGCTCCTTGAGGAAGACCACGACAATGATACAGTTAGCAAACCATTCCACCGTGACCCCCAGGGGATTGTGGAAGATGTGATGGTCTCCACTGATTCTTGGGAGTACCGTGCTGATTTCTTAGTTATCCAAGCAAAGACAAAGCTCATTGGGTATCCTCTCATCCTAGGAAGACCCTGGTTGGATACAATCGATGAGTACACCAGCTGCCGAGCTGGGAACATGACCATAAAGAACAGGCACATGTCCAAGCAGTTAATCCTATATCCTCCTGCCCAACCCTTGGTAGAACATGATCTACCTCTATGGTTGGACAAGGAAGATGAGGTTGAAGTTTGTTCTGCACCACTTTATGCATTAGAAATCACCAATGGTGGAAAACTGCAAGATGAGGATAATATGATTAAAAATATGATTCAGAATCCACCTCCCAGTGTATCACCATTAGAAGACATAGTAAGAGAAACCCACAACAACCCCTCAACTGATCTCTGTGTGGCCGATCCTACTTCTCCCTGTGTCAAAAATATAAAGTTCAGCCCAGAAAAAACATTGAAAATCAATCCATCCCTATCTACTTCCCAGGAGAAGGAGCTATGCAGGCTGCTAAGAAAACATCTAGATTCCTTCGCCTGGAGTTATAGGGCGATGAAGGGAGTGCACCCCTCAATATGTACTCATCATATATACATCAAGTAAGATTGCAAACCAATCAGGCAACCTCAAAGGAGGATGAATCCAACACTTAAAGATATTGTTAAGGAAGAACTGCAAAAATTTCTTGATGCAGGATTCATCTATCTCATCTCTGACAGTGAATGGGTCTCTCCTTTGGTGCTAGTGCTAAAGAAAAATGGTAAGTGGAGAATCTGTGTGTTGACTATTAGGAATTGAACAAAGCCCCTTAAATTGATCATTTTCCTTTACCTTTCAAAGATCAAGTGTTAGATGGTCTGGTAGGGAAAAACTTTTTCTCCTTCCTAGATGGGTTTAGCAGGTACAATCAGATTCAAATAAGTCCGGAAGACAAATATAATACCACTTTCACTTGTCCTTGGGGTACTTTTACATACCAGGTCCTTCCTTTTGATTTTTGCAATGCTCCAACCACTTTCCAAGGAGTGGTATTGAGTATATTTTTTGAAATAGTTCATCATGCAATAGAAATATACATGGATGATTTTACTCCTTATGGTTTTGACTTTCAGGAAGCTTTATCTAACCTAGGAAAAGTTCTAGACAAGTGTATTGAGATGAACCTATCCCTCAGTCCAGAAAAATGTGATTTTTTATGACTGAAGGGAACGTGTTAGGTCATGCAATATCTCAGAAAGGACTACAAGTGGACCCTAATGAAATTTCCATCATCCAAAGGGTCCCACCTCCTCAAAAGGTGAGAAATGTTAGAAGTTTCCTAGGCTTAGCTGGATATTACAGGAGATTCATTAAAGATTTCAGCAAGCTAGCCTCTCCTTTGTTTGGCCTCTTAGGCAAAGATGTTGAGTTCATATGGTCAGAAAACTGTCAAGAAGCCCTAGGTACCTTGAAAAGCAAGTTAGTGACTGCTCCAATTCTAAGAGGCCCAAACTGGGCCCTACCTTTTCACATTCACACAGATGCCTCGAACAAAGCAATAAGAGCAGCCTTAGCACAAATTGATGAAAAGTTACCTTATACCATATACTTTATAATCAAAAACTTGTCAAAGTTAGAGTTAAACTATACAATGACCGAGAAGAAACTCCTAGCTGTCGTGCATTCCTTAAACAAATTCAAACATTATAACACAGGCTGTCAAACCTTTGTGCACACTGATCATGCTACAATTAGATATTTAATGAAAAAACTAGATGTAAATGCTCACATTATTAGATGGTTGATTTTACTGCAATAGTTTGATCTAACCATTATTGATAAGCCTGGTAAAGAAAATGTTGTTGCTGACTTTCTGTCTAAAGTAAACTTGCCTGCAGGTGAATAAGGAATGGTGGATGACCAAATTCCAGATGAACATTTGTTTGCTATATCAGTACTCTCTCCATGGTTTTCTAATGTAGCAAACTACTTGGTTTCAACACAATTCCCACCACACCTATCCTCAAAAGAGAAGAGAAAGATAGTAGGGAAAACCGCCCCTTTCACCTGGATTGGAGGAAATCTCTTCAAACTTGGCCCAGATCAAATCTTGAGAAGATGTTTCAGGGAGGAGGAAGTCTTTGACATCCTCCTGACCTGTCATGATGGGCCTTGTGGAGGTCATTTTACAACAAAAAGAACTGCCTTCAAGATATTACAAGCAGGTTACTACTGGCCCACTCTTCATCAAGATGTCAGGAGATATACAAGCGAGTGTGATTGGTGTCAGAGGATGGGGAAACCCACTCCAAAGGATGAAATTCCCATGCAACCTCAAGTGACCTTTGATCCATTCGAGAAGTGGGGCATGGACTTTGTTGGGCCTATCAACCCCCCTTCAAAGCAGATGCAGTACATCATTGTGTGCACTGATTACCTGACAAAGTGGGCAGAGACAAAAGCAATCAAAGCAGCGACAGAGGAAAAAGTAGTTGAGTTTTTGAGAGAAAACATATTCTACAAGTTCGGGTATCTGAGAGAGTTGGTCATAGATCAAGGCAGTCATTTCACTTCCAACCTAATTGAAGACCTACTCACACATCATAAGATCAAGCACAAGACTTCCACCCCTTACCATCCACAAGCCAATGGACAAGTGGAGGCCATTACCAGAGCATTGGAAGGGATCCTAACCAAGGTAGTGAGTAGCAGTAGAAAATATTGGGCGGACATATTAGTTGAGGCCACTTGGGCTTACAACACCACATGGAAGACCACCACCGTGTTCACACCCTATGAACTCGTCTATGGGAAGAAGACTTTTCTTTCAATAAAATTTGAGTTCAATACACTAAGGATGACAGCTCATCTAGACCTAGACCTCAGTCATGCATAGAAGGACAGATTACTTCAGCTCAATGGATTCGATGAATACAGAGTGCAAGCCCTTCTCCATACAGAGGTAGTTTAGCTTCAGAGAAAGATATGGCATGACAAAGATATCAAGGAGAAGAAATTCCAAGAGGGAGATTGGGCACTACTCGATGATTCAAGATACAAGGATTTCAAAGGCAAGTTGAGGACAAGATGGTTGGGACCCTACACTGTGGAGAAATGCAATGACAATGGTTCAGTTCTGATAAGAACCATTGATGATGAAGCCATCCCTATGCTTGTCAATGGACATTGGTTGAAAGTCTACAAGAAACCACTCTCCAGGCAATATTTTATTGAAGATTTGAATAAAATAATGATGCTAGTGGAGCATGTCTTGGCTTCCACTTTACCCACTCACTGAAGAAAAACAAAAAAATAATAAAAGAAAAAAATAAGGACTCAAGTGAAAACCTCCATGAGGCACTTGAGTCCCATCATTGGGTTCAAAACCTCTTTTGGGGCGGCCCAGTGAAAACCTCCCTTGGAGGCACCCAGGGTAGGCAATTAGGGTGAAAACCTCTTTGAGGCGCCGTAATTGTTTTTCAAAAGAAAAGAAAAAGCAAATGAAATTTTGTTGCATTGCAGGTTTGCAGTAGGACTACATGAAGTAGAAGAAGGTTCCAAGGGAACCCTAACATTCACACCAGCATCCATCTCACCTTCTCCACACCTTCCTCCATCATATTTGACATCTCTTTCACCCCACTGTACCTCTTTTTCAAAAACTGTGTTTTCTACAGGCGGCTCCTGTAGGAATTACAAAGAGACAAAAGTGGCTACAAAAGGCAGTTTGAGGGACAAAGAAACTTCATGAAGAACCTATAATTCCTCCTACAATCTTCAAACCTCCTTACCATCATTTTCAAACCTACATCGCACCCCAAGCATAATTTTTCTTCCTGTCCAAAAAAAACACAGAAAAACAGTTTTTCAAATTAAAAAAAAAAAAAAAAACAAAAAACAAAAACAAAAAATGAGAGGAGAAAGCATCATAAACCTCACTTGAAGCCTACCTACTACCTTTCCATCTTTATCTACACCTCTGGAATCATCCTCGAGCCCCAAGCATAGGAAGAAGATGAAGTTTCAAGGGGAGAAGCAGCTATAGGAGCTCCTGTAGGAATTCCTGTAGCAACTGATCCCATAGAAATCCAGCACCAACAGCAAGAGAGTGCAAACATGAAAGTTGAAAAGGCACCTGAAGCTTAGATCCAGCCAGAAAAGAACCTGCATAAGCACACAACCACACATCAACAAGTAGAGACAACATGCAAAAAGGGAAATAAAGGCATACAACAGAGAAAGCCATAACACCTCACAATAAATACACTCGAATCACAAGTAATTAACTAAGTCACTCCTCTATTTGCATTTGTGTAATTAGAATTCATGCAAAAGCAACGAGATGGTTGAGGTTGAATGAGGGAAAGGTGGCTAAATAACTTGGCCACCTTCATCTAGTTAACTCCACTCATCCGAGAGGTCACCCACACGTGCGAACAGTCAAGTCCAGCACAAGATGCCAATGATAGGTAGTGGAGGAAGTGTGAAATCCGATGCAATAATGAGGGATGATTACGAGGAGGGGCCATGATGACCAAGAATGTGGGGACCAACGGTCCGAATATGGCCAATGTATACGTTGTTAGCTCAACACTCATCACTGAAAATATCCATAAAGGGTAATAAGTACTCCTCCTCGAGCATTCTCACCACATTTTCCTTCATTCTCTCCTCGTAACTCAGCTACAATAGTCTCCTTGTGCCCCCACATCCTTGTAACCACCATCCTCCATTGATCTCTCCCTTATTCTTGCTCTCAGCATTTTCTACAGCAGCAACTATAGAAAAACATGAGGGACAACAGGCTTCTACGGGAGGGGCAGTGAGTCATTTTGAAGGGAGAAAGCATATTTTTTAGCATGATTTTCGGTCTGAAGAGGTTGGGTTCATGCATGCCCCTTTTTGAATATCAATATATGAAAGAAGTGGTCTCAATTTGAGGAGGAAACAAGTCTTTAGGAGAGGAGAAAATACATAAAAAAAAAAAAAATCTGGTTATTTAAAAAAAAACACGCAGTCTCCTTTGTTTCTTTGTTTTTCTCAAAATTCTTTGTCTCCACCTCCATATTTGGTTTTCCAAAAGAGTATAGACAATATGATAAGAGGGTTTATGAGAAAGGATCCCACTAACTCCACTAGGCTCCATGCACAACCTCAAGTGGTGGACATCTTCACAAGGGCAAACTAGATGAATTTCTTTGAGAACTTTCAAGGGTTTGATGAGGAAATTGCCCAAGAGTTTGCTCTCTCTCTGGTCCCTCACACAAGATCACCATTAGATGTCTTTCCATGGATATACCCCTTGAATTTATCAGTAGGGTCACTACCCTTCTTCTTTGGCTACCTTGCAGTAAAGATAAGAAACCAATTAACCAGGCTGCCAAGAAGAACTTTTTCCAAAATAATGAAACCCTTGTTGAAGATAAAAATGGCATTACAAGAGATAGCATACCATGTCTCTGGGATGAGGTTAGCTATCAAATAATCAAATACATTTCTGTGAGGGGAGGTACAACATTGTTTATGGTTATCACTTTAGAATTCTCCAAGAATTAAGGTATGGCATGTACACTCCAGCACCTCAGAAGCTCAGTATCCCTTACTTCCTCCTGTGGTCCCTCATCGACTCCAGCACCGCACCAAGGTACAAGTAAGAAATTCAATGCAGCTAGCTCACCATGGTTTAATCAAAATCCTAGTAGAGGAAGCCCTCCATACCTTTACACTCCCTATAGCATGGGAATTTTTTCAAAACATGACAGCTGAGGATGACATAAAGGCCTTAACGTATGATGTCAACCCCACTGGCAGTGTGGAGGAAGAACAACAAGGGGTAGAAGGTGGAGCCAGGGGTGACATAGCAGAACAAGAAAGGAATGAGGAAGGAATTGAAATAGAGGAGGAGAGAGTTGAAGAAACAGAGCAGGAAGAGACAGAAAAAGAGACAGAAGAAGGAGAAGAAGAGGAAGAGAAGGCAGAACAAGGAGAAGAGTCCCCTGAGACTTTGGAAAGGGAGGTAGCAGCTACCCTCACTACCCTCAGTACACCAATCAAGCCAAAAAAAAAGAGCAAAAGACAGACCTCCATGTATTTCAGCTCTAGGAAGAGCACAAGAATGAAAACAGACAAACCTCGGCCCTCTTCAAAAGTGCCAATTACCATTGAAGATTCACCCTCTGTTAAGGGGAAAGAATCTCCTTCCAAGACACCTATAAAATATGAAAGGGGGACTCCTAGATCTTTCACATGGAAGGAAAATGTAGTACTACAGGACCTAAAAACAGCCCTATAGGAGGCTCAGATGGTTCTAGAGGAGACACCGTCAAAACTACAGGAGACCCAAAAGCTTGAGAAAAGGATAGAAGGACAACCACATGTGAAGGAGGAAGAACAAGAGATACAAGAACCTGATCCCTGGCCTAGTCTTGCCTCCTATTATAATTTACTTGAGGGAGGAAGGATAATCCCACAGACATTTGCAATTCCACTATTTTTTGAATTGGAGAAAAAAAGAGTTAGAACACATAGGTGGATGCAGATAGCCACATCCAAAGGAGTTAAGGATGTTGGCCATATGGTAAACAAACTCAGGGAAATGGGCAGAGAGTTGAGTGCTCTCAAAGACAGGGAAGCAATTACAAGAAGCCACCTTGAAACTGAAAATGAATTGCTAAGGAGGCAGCTGCAAGAGAAAGAGACCCAATTGGCATGCATGGCTAGCTTATACATGGAGGCATTTCAATGTAGAACACCAGCCAAATCCTATGGCCTCTATCTAAATGACAAATGGTTACAATTCCAAATAAATACTTCGGCACAAAAAGGTATAATGCCTTTCCAAGACTACAGGTAGTTCATGGATTTGTGTGACCAAAGCACCTCAGAGTATAAAGAAAAGATGGTAGAATTCTACTTACACAACATGGCCCTCACAAACATGAATGTGTGGGATCCCAATGCTAAGCTAGGGGACCTACAATTAATGGTCATGGCCTCATGGATGAACCATGAAGAATTGAGGGCAGCAAAAATAAAAAGATTGATGATAAAGGAGTAGAATGAGACATTAATGATAAGAGTCGAGCCATCAGACACTATGGCACTCATTAGCACACACAACCTACTTGCCAATGACCCTCATATTGCCCCTAGATATCTCACCAATCAAGCACAAGCCATTGCACACTTTGAAGATATGCAAAGGCTACTTGGGGATGATTGTGTGCATGCATGCATGAGGAGATGGAACACCTTACCACACAGTTTGCAGATAAGGGAATATCATTCCCCCATGAGGCTAAAGGAGGCATTGAAAAGAGTGGCAATGTACAAGCGCTCCATGCAGAGGTTGAAGGTCAACTGGATTGGCCTCAAACTGAGTCCCCCACTGCTGTTAGGCATGTTGGAAGGCAGAAGAGAAGAAGAAGAGGAGGAGCAGTGGAAGGAAATAGACAGGAAGACATGATTATATGGCAAAGAAGAGAAGATCACATCAGAATCTTTGGATGCTAGGGAAGCCACCAGGGCCATAAAATATGAGGAGATTGACTAGGTTGCTCAGAGGATGAGCAACACCTTCAGTAGAGGGGTGATGATGAGCCTCATAAATGGGTAATTATATGGGCTCATTTTACCTCCTAACCTAGTCAAATCAACCATTCTCGTAGCTTATTATATGATTTTTTGATTATATTTATTCTTATAGAGTGAGTTGAGTTAGTTATTATGCCATGTTGTCTAACATGTATTTAATGCAGATTATTGATGGATTTCGAGGTCAAAGTCAAGGATCCAATGGACAAATGGTAGCAATAACTCGAAGTGGATAGAGGAGAGGACTTATAGGAGGGAATCCCCCTCATTTATTACTCCTCAGTTCGAATTCCCCTTCATTCAGCTCGGAGTACAAGCAGCCGAATCATGCACTAGAAGGCATCCAAGCATGGAAAATTTTAGGGGCAAATTTTCGCCCTTGGGCTAAATTAAGGGGTTTTAAATTTTTATTGGGAGAATATTTTGTAACATAGTAAATTGTTACAAATTTCCTCAAATTTATTTTATAAAAGAATTAAATATGGAGGTTAGCACACGTTATTTTAAGGGAGAGGGTAAAAAAAGTAAATTTAGCCCTTGAAATTAGGAGTTATAATCTTCCATTCCCCCTCATTTTCAAGAAAATGTATTTATGATAGTTATAAATAGCCCACCTTATTTTAAGGGAGAGGGTAAAAAAAATAAAATTAGCCTTTGAAATTAGGAGTTACAATCTTCCATTCCCCCTCATTTTCAAGAAAATGTATTTATGATAGTTATAAATAAAAATATAAATACAGTGGAGGTATGATAAATAAATAAAAGTTCTTTTTATACTTACTCCAAAGGTATGGTAAACAAATAAAAATACAAATAAACTAAAGGTGCGATAAATAAATAAAACCTCTTTTTATATTTAGCCCATAACCCTCTTTCTATTTATGAAGGCTAAAAAATCAGGTTTCATTTAAATGAATTCTATGGGCTAAATACCATATTTATAAAGAGGTATGGTAAATTAATAAAAATATAAATAAACGAGAGGTATGGTAAATAAATAAAACATTTTTTTATATTTACTCCATATGTCATCTTATATTTATTGAACACACAAGCGTGTAAATAAATAAAAATATAACTAAAGTGGAGGTATGGTAAATAAATAAAACCTCTTTCTATATTTAGTCCATAAACCTCTTTCTATTTAAGAAGGCTCAAAAAAAAGGTTTTATTTAATTGAATCCTATGGGCCAAATACCATATTTATAAAAAAGGTATGGTAAATTAACAAAAATATAAATAAATGAGAAGTATGGTAAATAAATAAAACATTTTTTATATTTACTCCATAAGCCACCTTATATTTATGAACACTCAAAAAATGTGTTATATTTAGGTGAAGCGTATGGGCCAAATTATTATTAATACCATGCAAAAAAACGTTATTAACCCTAATATTAGTATTAATAAAAATAAAGATGGCACATAGTATTGACCCATGGTATTCACATGGAATGCAACCTATTTAAAGGGGAAATTAAACTAGCATAGATCCATCTTTACTCTGGATCAAATACTGTGATATGCAAACTAATATAGAGCGAAAAAATATTTGATCCCTTCTGGAGCTTGGTAGATCAAGAGTAAAAATGGATCTTGTAATTTAATATTACTTCAACATTTTAACTTGGTTAAAATAAAAATATTATTAATTTTATTAATTTTTATAAATTATTAATAGTAGTTTTTAAGCTCCAGGTTTATGATAACCCATGGTAATACCATGGTATTCATGTGAGAATAGACTATTTAAAGGGGAAATTCTATCATCTTAGATCCATCTTAATTCCGAGTCTACCAAGTGCTGGGACGGATAAATAGATTTCACCCCTCTAAGAGTGGTAGATGTCGAGTTAAGATGGATAAAGGTTGGTTTCTATGATAATGAACATATTAAATAGACTTAGGAAATTATATTGTAAAAAAAATGTTAAGGTGAATGGTTAAAGCTACATTTATTCACTTCACAAAATTTAGTAAAAAATACGATATCTCCTTTAATATTGGTTTTTCTCATTTTAAAAAAAAAAAAAATCAAAACAATGAAATCTTAACTTTTTCTGCATCACCATCGCAAAAGAGAGATAGTTGTTGCCTAGATTTCCCACCATTTTTCTGACATTCTGAATATGATATCTTCATGAAAAAGTTAAGGTACTGATCTTGGATTAGTTGTTTGAAAAATACGCTGGTTTGTACAACCTTTCACCTTCTCTGCCATTCTTAGTTTGTCATAATGATATGTAGGGGTTGGGTCACTACACCATATTGTCCTAAAAGGCGGAGATTGTGCACCAAAAAGGAAATTAATCCACATGTTATAACGCTGTTAAAAATGGTATAAAGGTAGTGATTTATGCTAATACGAAATTTAGATTAGGAGAGACGTAATTAAATTTTATTATTTAATTGAAGATTTCCAATTATAATAATAATGAATCTACATTTATATATTGATTGGAAGGCTTCTGACAACGCTCACTTCTTTCCATTAGATCCCCTTTAGTCCTTTGGGATACCTACTACTTCATTATATTATATAGTTGGG
>APFE030311213.1:22298-40406 GCA_000404065.3 Pinus taeda | reverse complement strand
TTTTTTTTTTTTCGCAGTTGGAGTCTATGGAATAAGAAAGAAATTTTATAGCTTAGAAAAAGTGGTAGCTTGACAAAAGTGGTAGAGAAAACATTAATCTCACCTACCATGACAAACATGACCACTAAAACTTGCAACATTGTTTGTAGGAAGTGAAAATTATGTTTCTTTTTTCCAAACATGTATGTTAGTATATTGCAGTGTAATGAATATGTCTTATTATTATCATATATGGTTTCATACTTTAACAAAATATTCGCCAAGACTTCACAATGTTTTATTATTCAACGAAATATTTTCCAAGACCTTACAAGATTTTATAATTCAATGAAAGATTTGCCATGACTTTACAAGATAATATAATATGGTGAGAGATTCGCCAATATATATATAAATATAGATATATATATATATATTAGTGATAAAATCGCCTCCCATTTTTCTTATGTATCATGGGGATTCACCCATTTATTATACATATAAATTTAGGGTGGTTCTTAAAATTTTCCCTACAGCCGAGCAAGTGGAGGATGACTGATGATTATCTCGAGTTTTGGGAGCCAAGCCTCCCTGATTTTAAGGAAGTTGTAAGTAGCTTCATTTGTATAAGTAGATAGGCCTAGGGCGTCACTAGGGTTGGATTTTTGCTTATGTAAACTCTACTCAAATTTTGAGCTTATTATTTTGTGATAGTTTCATGTAAACTCGTTATTTTTTAATAATAAAGATGGGATCATTTTTCAGCTAGCACTGAGTTACCTCAGAGGGCTAAAGATCTTGAGTTAGGTCCCAATCCAAGCAGCCAAGTTTCTCTTCCATTGTATTTGTATGCTTTGTTTCAGTTTGTAGATTAGTTTGTTGTTAGATGTATTTCTCCTATGGTTAAGAATAGGTTGCTTTTGAGATTTAGTAGTTTGCTTCCATTTGTGCTTTCTGTATAAGGTTAAGCAATAACCAGAAAAGTTTCAAAAGGCTAGCAATAGTTCCTTGGCCTCTCTTCCTCCCTCTGGGATCATGACTTGAGGCAAAAACTCTCTTGTTGCCCCAAAAACACAGATTTTCCTCATTCATAGGACTTCTAGTGTTTGCAACCTTTTAGTAGGTTAATAGTCCAACTTTTCTTTTCTTCAGATCTTCTTCATCATGCTCACTTCCTAATTTTCTATATTCTTCTTTCATGATGTCCTTTCCTACAACATTTGTCAGCATTTCCTTTTATAGATCATAGTTTAGGCCATTTTTATGCAAAACTCTGTTTTTCCTAAATGCATTCATTTCACTTGTTGCTTGATTTCCTTAGTTGACTCTCAGTTTCAATGCAACAAATCTCTTCCAGCAATACGCCAGCTTATTAGCAATCACACCCTCCATCTGATCCATGCCCTACAGGTCTCCCAAATCTCACCTCAATTCTGCCCTAGTTTCCTGCATTTTTGCATAGAATTTCTTCCTCTCTCCTTGAGCAAACCCAATCATATTTCTCTCTCTTGGTGATTCATGGTAGACTTTAGGCACCTTAACACCTCATTCCAAATAATTCACCCACCTTTTTCACCCACTCTCACAACCTCAAAAAAGTGAAAACTGCTCTTGGCCTCCTCCTGTAGGTCTCCTATAGATTCTCTGTTTTCCTCCTGTAGATTTCCTGTGTCCTCCTGAAAATTTTCCTGTAGGCTTTCATTTGAAGACTAAGTGTGGGAAAAGCCTCCAGAAGGCCACCTGAGACCTCCTAGGACCCATCCACACCATCCTACAACCTCTCAAGTCCCAAAACCACCCTTGAATGCCACCTATTCGTTGCCACACTCACACACAATAAATTACATGTATGTCAAATTCACATAAAAATACATAAAAATCCAAAAATATGTTTTTTGCTTATTTACTTCCATAAATAGCATAGTTAGATGTTGTTTACTTCCTTGAGTAGGTAATGGCATTCCTTTCATGGTTTTCATAGTGCTTTCTGCAAAAGTAGAATTAGTTGGTTAGTCAGAGTTTACTAGGTTTGCTTTACATTTCAGTGTTTCTCCTTTCTGCAGTTAGAATAGCATCTGTAGAGTAATATTTCTTTCCTTTCATCACATATAGAGCTTCTTATGAAATCCATAGAATTTGGCTTGAGCTCCTAGGGATCTTGCACCGACTGACCAAGTGACAACCTGCAGTGAGAACTAGTACTTGTGCACACAACATCGACGCTTCCAAGTTTGTTACGAACTACCAGGTTGATAAGGTAAAGTAGGCAGCCCAGGAGTTACAGCATTATTGTTGCAATACTGGTGCTCACCACAAATGACCATTTTTAGTCTCTTGCCTTCGACCATCAACCATCACTATCTCTCCTGCATTGAGACCACGGAGCGATAATAAAAGAAATATTTGGCAACGAAAAAGTGGAATGTTGCATTTGTTCTATTGATTCTATACCCAACATGTAGAGACCGTTGTTAAAACCACATGCCATGATGGTTATGTAAGATCGAATGACTGTAAACCGAATGCTTTTGGAAAAATGGTTGTGCTTCTCAGCATAACCTGTAAACAAAATGATTTTGGAAATTGTTTTGGAAATAATTAAATCCCAACCACCACAATAAACAGTTTGACAACAGCCATACTTGTCAAACGTATTTTTGCAGGTTACATCTCTGTTTGAAGATGGAAGGACTGAAGCGAGGCGCAAAATATTCTGAAACGAAACAAGAAATTTAAAGCATCTAATGTACTTTGGTAAATACATATGGGCAAGCATTCATTCAGTGACTATTTCCCACACTCCACAAACACTTGCGTGATTCTAATTACACTCAACAACAAAATCATATTAATTACTTTGCTCTACCATGAATTAAATGTAAAATTGTATGTTGAGTTAAATATGAATGTAAAAGTCATTTTGTAAGAGGTTAGAAAGTAAGAGGTTAGAGAGAAAGAGAGTGTGAATCTCTAGGGAGAAAATGGTGGAGCAAATTTTGGTGCGTGTGTGAAAACAACAGTTACAATATTTTACTTTGTGTTATTCTACGTGAAATTTTAGTTTTTACTTTGTGAATGAGCTGCAGACTCATGTGAATGTATTTTCATGTTTTAGAATTTAATAGTAAGTTTTTATTGTGTTGCTCCAAATTTACTTTTTTATTTTTTCCATAAGTCAATATTATTCATTAAATCTCTGAAATAGCTCCGCGGTGCGTGAAGGTAGCTGCATGAAATCAGCCCTACGGTGCGTGAAGGTAGCTGCATGAAAGTATCTTCATGGTGCGCGAAGCTAGCTTCCCGAAAGTAGCTTCGGGAAAGTCATAGCTCTCTACCCCTCCGTGAAAATCAAATTTCCTAAGTATTTCTAACATGGTATCAGAGCTGGTTAAATATTGTTAGTGTAAAAGCAAGTGTTTCTACTAGCAGTAAGAATTGTTTTGAGGGCATAATTTTTTTAGCATATTTACCAGCAGGTAGAATTTTTTTTTACGCTCAGAAATGGAAACATCAAGCACAAGCTTGAATAATCCTCAAATACCTCAGTTTAATGGCAAAAATTATGATTATTGGGCTATTACAATGAAGGCCCTGTTTTCTTCTCAAGATATTTGGGATTTGGTGGAGAATGGTTTTCAAGAACCAATAGATGCAACATCATACAATGCCTTATCTCAAAAAGAAAAATATGTGTTAAGGGACAATAGGAAGAAGGATTCAAAATCCTCGTTTTATGTTTTCCAAGCAGTTCATGAAAGTATTTTCCCAAGGGTTCCAACAGCAACAAAGTCCAAGTAAGCATGGGACACCCTTTAGACAGCCTACCAACGCATGGTAAAAGTCAAAACAACAAAGCTGCAAATGTTGAGGAGAGATTTTGAAACACTTTGTATGAAAGAGTATGAGAATATAGACTTGTTTTTTACACATGTAAGTGGGTTTGTTACTCAAATTAGATCTCATGGTGAGACACTTGAGGAAAGAATAATAGTTGAGAAAGTTTTGAGAAGTTTTCTAGCAAGGTTTGAGGCCATTGTTGTGGCCATAGAAGAGACAAAGGATATCTCACAGTTCTCAGTGGATGAACTTAATGAATCATGGGTTTCTCATGAACATAGACTTAATAGAGAAGAAAGCTCCTCATTGGAGCATGCCTTCAAGACACAAGTATCATTTGGTCAAGGTCGAGACAGAGGAAGATCATATGCTAGAGGAAGAGGAAGAAGCCCACACAGAGGTGGAAGAAGCAACCCTTCAAGATCAATTGGAAGAGGTAGCATTCAAAATCCAAGTCAAGGCCCAAGCCAAAATCAAGCACAAGTACAGAGGTATGATAAATCTCAAGTTCAATGCCATTACTGTAAGAAGTATGGTCATTATGCAAATGAATGTAGAAAGAAGTAATATGATATTAGTAACAAACCAAATGTGAATTTCACAAGAGAAAATCAAAACCATGATAGCATGTTTTTAGCTTGTAATGTAGCACAAGAAAAATAGAGTGATATATGGTATCTAGATTTAGGGTGTAGCAACCACATGTCAGGAAACATAGAAATGTTTTCTGATCTAGATGAAAGTGTGAAATCTGAAGTGACATTAAGGACTGATAGCAAAATATATGTCATGGGAAAAGGAAGAGTTAATATCCTAACAAATAAGGGGGAGAAGAAATGCATCTCAGATGTTTACTTTGTCCCTGGTTTGAAACAGAATCTCATGAGCATTGGACAGCTCATGCAGAACGGCTACAATGTCTTCTTCAAAAATGATGTGTGCACAATTTTGGATAGGCCTCCAAGCAGAAAGCTAATTGCAAAGGTTCAGATGACATACTATAGAATGTTTCCCCTAAAAATAATATCATATTTGTAGAAAGAAGGTTCACAAGCACAGCTATCTATGAACTCACAAGATGGAAGAGAAAAGGTAGCTATCACACAAGTAAAATTTCAACCAGAGGTAAAAGATGAAAAATGGTTATGGAACTTGAGATTTGGACATTTAAACTTTGGAGGTTTGAATTTGTTTCATAGGAAAGGCATGGTGAAGGGACTACCACTCATAGAAAAACCAGACAGCGTATGTGAAGGATGTATCTTGGGCAAGCAACATAAAGAGACATTTCCAGCAGAAAAGTCAATGAGGGCAAAGGCACCTTTGGAGATTGTCCACTCAAATTTATGTGGACCAATGCAAACACCATCAATTGGTGGCAGTCACTATGTATTGACCTTCATAAATGACTACACAAGGAAGACATGGGTCTTTCTCCTAAAACAGAAAAGTGAAGTCTTTGAGCGCTTTCGCCAATACAAGGATCTTGTTGAAAATAAAAGTGGACACTACGTCAAAGTCCTTAGGACTAACAGAGGTGGAGAATACATCTCAAATGACTTCCTTCGATTTTGCAGGGAGCATGGAATTCACAAGAAATTTACAACAAGATATACACCGCAGCAAAATGGTGTGGTAGAAAGGAAGAATAGGACCATTATGGAGATGGAAAGGAGTATGTTGAAGGAAAAGCATTTTCCAAATGACTATTGGGTTGAAGATGTCGCTTGTGCAACATATATCTTGAATAGATGTCCAACCAAAAGCATCCATAACATTTTTCTTGAAGAGGCATGGAGTGGAAGAAAAAAAAATGTCACTTACATGAGAGTTTTCGGATGTGTGGCATATGCACATGTCCTTGATGAGTTAAGTAAGAAGTTGGACAGCAAGGGGGAGAAATGTATATTTGTTGGATACAGTGATGAATCCAATGCATACAAGCTCTACAATCCATCAACCAAGAAGGTCATAATCAACAAAGATGTGCAGTTCATAGAAGATGAAGCATGGGATGGAAGTTTTGAAAAGACAGTCAATGTCAAAGCACGCCTACGACATGAGGACAAAGAGGAATTGACAATAGCAGGTAATTCCTCAACAGTGACTCCCTCTACTCCTATTCAAGCACAACAAAACAGGCAACAAGAAATGCCATCAACAAATAATAGGACAGTTTTGCGCAGCCAAGAAAGTGCTTCTCCAAGCACACTGCGAAGCAAGACACCAAGTGACATGTTAAGCCCATCTTCAACAAGCACAAGAAGACCAAATTTCAAAAATTTAAATGAAATTTATGAGCAAGATGAAGTTGATAGTGGCACAGGTCTGAATTCTTTATTTACATTATATTTTCATGTCGATGACCTAATCCACTTTGAAGATGCAGTCAAAGAAGAAAAATGGGTTGTGGCAATGGAGGAAGAAACAAAAGCAATAGAAAGGAATGACACATGGGATTTAATGAGCTTTCCAAAAGGAAAACATGTTATTGGAGTGAAGTGGGTCTATAAGACCAAAATCAACAATGAGAGAAAGATTGAAAGGCACAAAGCAAGGCTATTTATCAAAGGATACAAGCAACAACATGGAAGAGATTGCACAAAGACGTTCGTGCTAGTCACACGAATGGAGACAGTGTGCACAATTGCGGCGATTACTGTGCAACACAAATGGAGAGTGTATCAAATGGACATAAAATCAGTGTTCTTAAATGGAGTGTTGAAAGAGGAAGTGTATGTCGCACAACTGCCTGGTCATGAGATTGAAGGCCAAGAAGACAAAGTATATTGGTTGAGGAAAGATCTTTATGGTTTGAAGCAAGCACCGCATGCATGGTACTATAGGATAGATGCTTACTTCTTGAACAATGGTTTCGACAAATGTGATGGTGAGACTACGCTCTACATCAAAGAGAGCGAATGTAAGATTCTCATTGTCATCTTATATGTAGATGATTTGACTTTTACAGGAAGTGATGATTTCCTCTTCACTGATTTCAAACAAGTAATGAAGAGTGAATTTGAATTACTGACTTGGGATCGTTAAGATATTTTTTGGGCATAGAAGTGAAGCAAACAGAAAATGGAATTTTATCTCTCAAGCAAAGTCAAAAATTTTGGAGAGGTTTAAAATGAAAAACAGAAAGTCCACATCAACTCCAACTGTCATAGGGTTGAAGTTGAGCAAAGAATATTATAGCAGAAATGTCAATCTGACATTATACAAAAGTATGATAGGCATCTTGATGTATCTAACTGCCACTAGGCCAAATATAATGTATGGAGTAAGTTTGGTGTCAAGGTTCATGGAGACACCCAAGGAGACACATTAGCAAGCAACGAAGAGGATTCTGAGGTATGTTAATGGGACAAAATAGTATGGCATTTTGTACACAACAACAAGTGATTTCAGGTTGGTTGGTTACACTGACAGTGATTGGGCAGACAGTGTCAATGACAGAAAGAGCACGTCAGGATATGTTTTTCATTTGGGTTCCAGAGCCATTTCATGGGCCTCCAAGAAGCAATGAATAGTGTCACTGTCAACAACAAAAGCTGAATATGTCGCAGCAATAGCAGTAGCGTGTCAGGTACTTTTGAGGAGAAGGATGTTGAGCGATCTTCGTCATGACCAAGAGGGAGTGAGAACTATTTTCTGCGACAACACCTCAGCAATTGCATTGTCAAAGAATTATGTCTTCCACAAGAGGACCAAGCATATTGATGCTAAATATAATTTTATTAGAGTTGATTAACAATGATGAAATTGTGTTGCAGCAATGCAGGTCACAGGAACAATTTTTTGATACTTTCACAAAGCCATTGGCATGTGAAAGTTTTGTTTATCTCAGAAAATGTTTGGGAATTGTTAATGGTGGCAATTGTGATTAAGGGGGAGTGTTGCAAATAATAATCCCAACCACTGCAATAAATAATATGACATCAGCCATACTTGTCAAATGTATTTTTGCAGGTTGTGTCTTTGTTTGAAGATGGAAGGATTGAAGCCAGGCGCAAAATATTCTAAAACACAACAAGGAATTTAAAGCATCTAATGTACTTTGGTAAATAGATATGTGCAAGCATTCATTCAATGACTATTTCCCACACTCCACAAACACTTGCATGATTCTGATTACACTCAACAACAACATCATATTAATTACTTTGCTCTATCATGAATTAAATGTAAAATCGTACGTTGAGTTAATTATGAATGTAAAAGTCATTTTGTAAGAGGTTAGAGAGTAAGAGGTTAGAGAGAAAGAGAGCGCAAGTCTCTGGCGAGAAAATGGTGGAGAAACTTTCGGTGGGCGCATGAAAACAACAGTTACAGTAATTTACTGTGTGTTATTCTGCGCGAAATTTTAGTTTTTACTTGGTGAATAAGCCGCATCCTCATGTGAATGTAATTTCATGTTTTAGTATTTAATACTAAGTTTTTATTGTGTTGATACAAACCTACTTTAGTATTTAATACTAAGTCTCTGAAATAACTCTGCGGTGTGTGAAGGTAGTTGCGTGAAATCAGTTCTACAGTGCGCGAAGGTACATGCACGAAAGTAGCTTCGCGTTGCACGAAGCTAGCTGCCTAAAAGTAGCTTTGGGAAAGTCATAGCTCTCTGCCCCTTCGCGAAAATTAAATTTCTTAAATATTTCTAACAGAAATGGTTGTGCTTCTTAGGTAACATGCTTTGAAAATGTCTGGTACATAACCGAATGCTTTTCGAAAAATGGTTGTGCTTCTCAGGTAACTTGTTTTGAAAATGTCTGGTAATAAAGATTAGTTGTTGCTTTCGGAAAGTATTTCTCAAATTCCTAGTATGTAATGACCACTTAACATCCTTGCAAATATATCATCATTATCTAGTTTGTAGACAATAGCTAACAAGTTTGTTTTTATGTAGACACTAGTTAACAAGTTTTTTTTTATGGGCAAATATTATATAATGATTGTTAAAAGAATTCACTAGTTAAAAGTTTGTTTTTATGGGAAAATATTATTTAATGGTCGTTAAAAGTATTGACTAGTTAACACCACCATCTTTCCTACCTTCAGATCACGGAGCAGTAACAAAAAAAATTGGGAATGAAGAAGTGGAATGTTACATTTGTTCTATTGATTCTATACCCAGCAGGTAGAGATCGTTGTTACAACCACATGCCATGATGGTTATGCAATATTGAATGACTGTAAGCTAAATGCTTTTGGAGAAATGGTTGTGCTTCTCACGATAACCTGCTTTGAAAATATATGTATGTAAGGATTTACTCTTGTTTAATTCCTAGTATGTAACGACCACTTAACATCCCTTGCACATATTTCATCATTATCTGATCTGTAGACACTAGTAAACAAGTTTGTTTTTATGGGCAAATATAGTTTAATGGTTGTTAAAAGAATTCACTAGTTAACAAGTTTGTTTTTATGGGAAAATATTATTTAATGGTTGTTAAAATAATTCACTAGTTAACAAAATTGTTTTTATGGGCCAATATTATTTAATGGTTGTTAAAAGAATTCATGCAATTTCAGACTAGTTAATGTTTCACTAGTTATAGGGCACAAGGATGTAGGTAAAATAAGCTTATCTTCTTGAAGGGTTTCTTTCGAATTCTAGTGGCAACCATTACTGATTTACAAGTTTGTTTTGATGGGCAAATTCTATTTAATGGTTATTGAAAGAATTCATGAGATTACAGACTAGTTAATGTTTCACTACTCGTTATAGGGCACAAGTATGTAAGTTTAATAAGTTTATCTTCTTGAAGGGTTTCTTTTGAATTCTAGTGCCAACTATTTTTCATTTCTTGAAAAGTGATATTTTCTTTTGAAATGTCTAGTTTTGTATACAAATAACTACCTTATGTGTTTATAAGAAATATGTCTTATTTGTTGAACAAAAGATAAGTAACTTTCACCTTTTGGTGAAATATAATGGATAATTTTTGTATGGTTTTGTGTTTAGTTATTGTAAAATATTTCCATGGTGCTAGTAAAGATTAGTTATTTAATAAATCCATGGAAAAGCGTCTCATGGATTCTCATGAGTAAGAGAGTTCTTTTGAAAAAGAAATACTTAGTTATGATAAAATATAATAACCTATTCATAGATGCATAAATGGTTAACATTGTGTTTAGTTATGGTGAAACATCTCCATGGTGTTGGTAAAGATTAGTTATTTAATAAATCCATGGAAAATAGTCTCATGGATTCTCATGAGTAAGAGAGTTCTTTTGAAAAGGAAATACTTAGTTATGAGAAAATATAATAACCTATGCATAGATGCATAAAAGTTTAACATTGTGTTTAGTTATGGTAAAATATTTCCATGGTGTTGGTAAATATTAGTTATTTAATAAATCTATTGGAAAGAGTCTTATGGATTCTCATGTGTAAGAGAGTTCGTTTGAAAAGGAAATACTTAGTTATGAGAAAATATAACAACCTATGCACATATGCATAAAAGGTTAACATTATGTTTAGTTATGGTAAAATATTTTGATGGTGTTGGTAAATATTAGTTATTTAATAAATCCATGGAAAAGAGACTCATGGATTCTCATGAGTAAGAGAGTTATTTTGAAATATAAATACTTAGTTATGAGGAAATACAACAACCTATGCATATATGCATAAAAGGTTAACATTGTGTTTAGTTATGATAAGCTATTTCCATGGTGTTGGTAAAGATTAGTTATTTAATAAATCCATGGAAAAGAGTCCCATGGATTCTCATAAATAAGAGAGTTCATTTGAAAAAGAAATATTTAGTTATGAGAAAATATAATAACCTATGCACAAATGCATAAGAGGTTAACATTGTGTTTAGTTATGATAAAATATTTCCATGGTGTTGGCAAAGATTAGTTATTTAATAAATCCATGGAAAAGAGTCTCATGGATTCTAATGAGTAAGAGAATTTTTTTGAGAACGAAATACTTAGTTATGAGAAAATGTAATAGCCTATGCACATATGCATAAAAGGTTAACATTGTGTTTAGTTATGGTAAAATATTTCCATGGTGTTGGTAAAGATTAGTTATTTAATAAATCCATGGAAAAGAGTCTCATGGATTCTCATGAGTAAGAGAGTTATTTTGAAAAAGAAATAATTAGTTATGAGAAAATATAATAACCTATGCATAGAGATAATAAGTCATAAGAATCTTCCTAGAAAGAATGTGTAAAAGGTTAACATTGTGTTTAGTTATGTAAAATATTTCCATGGTGTTGGTAAAGATTAGTTATTTAATAAATCCATGGAAAAGTGTCTCATGGATTCTCAAAAGTAAGGGAGTTCCTTTGAAAAAGAAATACTTAGTTATGAGAAAATATAATAACTTATGCATAATCAAATGCATAGAGATAATAAGTCATAGGAATCTTCTTGGGAAGAATGTGTTTCTCTTGCACGTGGAAGATAAGTCAATTGTATAGTTTGCAAAAGCTACATGTTTTGGCTTGTAAAAAGATAAATGATTTGTGTTTTGTGTAAGTCAATTGTAGAGTTTGAAAAAGTTACATGTTTTGGCTGGTAAAAGGATAAATGATTTGTGTGTTGTGTATTGGATAGTGTGATTCAACTACATGGTTTAACGCATAAAAGGTTAACATTATTATTATTTTAAAAAGACTTTCCTAGTTCTTATGCCCAAAAGAAAGGTTGATTGTGACACTTTCTTGAAAACAAATTTATGAGAAATTTGTTATGATACTTTCTTGAAAACAAATGTATGAAAACTTTGTATATAAAAAAATAGAGAAACTATATGTGTTATTTGCACAAATAAACAATCATTTTATTTGAAAAGAACACATGCAAAAGCATAGTAACAATAGTTAATTACATGTATCAAAATAGAACTATTACGTTAGATTTTTAAAGAGAAACATGATGCATAAAAGGTTAACATTATTATTATTTTAAAAAGGCTTTCCTAGTTCTTATGCCCAAAAGAAAGGCTGATTATGACACTTTCTTGAAAACAAATTTATGAGAAATTTGTTATGATACTTTCTTGAAAACAATGCATGAGAACTTTGTACAAAAAAAATAGAGAAACTATGTGTTATTTGCACAAATAAACAATCATTTTATTTGAAAAGAACACATATGCAAAGCATAGTAACAATACTTAATTACATGCACGAAAATAGAATTATTGTGTTAGATCTTTTAAAGAGAAACATGGATTTGTGTGCAGAAAAGAATGAGTATTATGTATTATGTGAGAAACTATATGTGTTATTTGCACAAATAAACAATCATTTTATTTGAAAAGAACACATGCAAAAACATAGTAAGAATAGTTAATTACATATTGTTAGATATTTTAAAGAGAAACATGGATTTGTTTGCAGAAAAGAATAAGTATTATGTTAGATCTTGGAAAGATAAATTAAGTATTTACTTGCAATAAATGTAATGAATTTCCTTTGTAAAGTGCACATGCAAGAAATACTGACTAACACATTAGTTTTGTTTCGGAGCAACACATGTTTATGTGCATACATTAGATTTTGTAAATAGCTCTATCTTGGAAAAATTCTTTTCAAAAAGGAACTTGCATTTACATGCATGATAATGATGTTTATCATGCTAGATTTTCCTTAGAAGGGGACATGCATTTTATGTATTATAATAATGTCTATTGTATTGAGAAGATTACTTAGTTACATGCACAAATAAGAAGCTAAGGGGATAGCTCTCTTTGAATAATATTTTATCTAATTACATGCACGAAAAACAAAGATAAGTTGCTAGTGTCCTTTAAATGAAATGGATGGTTACAGTGATTTCCTTTGGATATGAAGGTCTGTTGGTGCGAGTATGATCATAGTAACGTGGTAATTATTTTGACATGCTTGATAATTATCTGTCTATACATGCACAATGTTTAATCATAGTAAAGTGGTAATTATTTTGACATGCTTGATAATTATTTGTTTATACATGCACAATGTTGTGAGAAAAATCATGTTGTGATATTATATTTACATCTCATGTATGCACATGAATAGATGTTAAAAAATCACTTTTAAAGATTGATTATTTATTGATTAATTATTTATCTATTCATGTTACTAAATCTTGTTGATGACAACAATGACACGAAGGATGGTAATTCGTTTCAAGGACAAATATTGTTTAACATTGTAGCAGATAATAACTAATGGTCGATGCTAATGACAATAATGACTAGAAGGATGGTGATTTGTTCCAAAGACAAATAATGTTTAACATCATGCTAGATAATAACTAATGGTCCATGCTGATGAGTATGCGCTGGAGGATGGTCCAATGATAGAACAATCATTCCACAAGGATGTAGAGAGTGGTGATATGTGGGTAAATGGTTTCATAACAATTGTAATAGATTTTAGCTAGGTATGTGGTATTTTAATGATATTTCATTGTAATATTTTATAACAATGGATAAGGGATGGACTCCCTTATAATCCATTGAGTGAGGGGTGAACACCCTCACAAGTGTTTAATAATAAAATTAAATGTTTGTTGGTTTTCACCCTATGAGATTTTCACGGTATATCGGCTAATAATAAAATTAAACGTTTGTTGGTTTTCACCCTGCGGGGTTTTCAGGGTATATCGGTGTTCAATGTGATTTCTTATTATGTCAGTTTGATGTGATTTCTTATTATGTCACTTTGATGTTGTTGATTCCTTGCATAATGTGATGTTATGTTAATATACTACAAGCGTGGTAACATTCTATCTAATGGTTAATGAGGAATGTAGAATATTGATTTGTATAATTACTTGTGGGTAATTTGTCTAAAATGTTTCTAACTCCCTGCGTTGTGAGGTTACTGGGGTATGTTAGTGGTTATGTAAATTATTGTTCCTCTACTAAAGTTACTTTATGTACTAAAGAACATTTTATATAATGGTTAATGAGGAATGTAGAATAGTGATTTGAAAAATTACCTGTGGGTAATTTGTCTAATTTTTTTTCTAACTCCCTGCATTTTCTTGTGAGGTTACTGGGGTATGTTACAATGATCCCAACACTTAATATAACATTAGTTTAAAAATATTTTAGGAGGTTGCCAAAAATAGGTTGAATTTTCCTCTACTAAATTTCCTTTATGTACTAATGAACATTCTATATAATGTTTAATGAGGAATGTAGAATAGTGATTTGGATAATTACCTATGGGTAATTTGTCTAATATTTTTCCAACTCCATGCATTTTCTTGTGAAGTTACCGGGGTATGTTACAATGATCACCACAAAAAGAACACTTAATATAAAACTGCTCAAAATAGGTTGAAATGGTAGCTTTCACACTCAATGCTCTGAATTGGGATGGAGGCCTTTACTGTCTTGATTTTGTGCCTCAATTGAATCTTGCATAAACATATTTGAAGCTTATCGTTTGGTTGTTACAGTGGACCTATATTGAGCTCACTCAATTGAATCTGGCATAAACATATTTCAAGCTTATTGTTTGGCTTCTACAGTGGGCCTATATGGGCCTATATTGATATATTGATGTCACTGGGAACTTGAATGATCTAAAAAATGAGAGACAATTTTTTTGAATAAATTGTGCATGTCAAATGTCACAATTTCCTTATTATTTTACTTATAGATGATTCTCACAAAAGAAAGATCTAAAAAATGAGAGAGAATTGTTTTGAAGAAATTGTGCATGTCAAATGTCATAATTTCCTTATTATTTTACTTATAAATGATTCCCACAATAGAAACACTTAATGCAAGGAGACTAGTTTCAAAATGTAGAATTGTTTTGAAGAGATTGTGCATGTCAAATGTCACAATTTCCTTATTATTTCACTTATAGATGATTTCCACAAAAGAAACACTTAATTCAAAGAGACTAGTTTCAAAATGTTTAAAGAGATACACAAATAGTAAATGAGAATGTATTTTGGATTAATCACATCATTAAGATTTGGTGGACATTTCAAGCCAACTAATCTGGTTCATTCTCAAGAGATACGTAAATAGTAAATGAGAATGTATTTCGGATTAATCACATCATTAAGATTTGGTGGACATTTCAAACCAACTAGTGTGGTTCATTCTCAAGACAAAGGTGAACAAATCCATTAATCCAAATGTTTAAAGAGATACTCAAATAGTAAATGAGAATGTATTTCACATTAATCACATCATTAATATTTGGTGGACATTTCAAACCATGTAATGTGGTTCATTCTCACGACAAAGGAAAAATGAGAATGTATTTCGAATTAATCACAGCATTAAGATTTGGTGGACATTTCAAACCAACTAGTTCTTGTTCATTCTCAGGACAAAGGCGAACAAATCCATCAATCCATAATGTGGTGGTGAAATGAGAATGTATTTCGGATTAATCACATCATTAAGATTTGGTGGACATTTCCAACCAACTAATGTGGTTCATTCTGAAGACAAAGGTGAACAAATCCATCAATCCATAATGTAGTTCATTCTCAGGACAAAGGTAAAATGAGAATGTATTTCGGAATAACCACATCATTAAGATTGGGTGGACAATTCAAACCAACTAATAAAAATAAACATAAAAATTAATAAACTGAAATTTCAAAAAAAAATAAAATAATAAATTAATTAAAAATAAAGTAAAAATATGGAATTCAAATAGTAAATAATTCAAATCAAATTCAAATTAAATATTAATTTTTTTATTTTAAAAATTCAAATTCTAATATTAAAATCATAAAGTCCAAAATTAACTTTTTCCATTTAAAATTCAATTAAATATTAAAGTGAATAAAAATAAAGTAAAAATATAAAAATTAATTAAAAATCAAATTCGAATATAAAGTTCAAAAATTCTTTAAAAAGTCTAATGATAAAGGGTAATCGTAAATTATATTATTATTATTAATAAAATTAATAATTTTATGTTAAAAAAATTGGATTAATAAAGAAATTAAAATTGAAAGAAATAAATTAAAAAAATTACTACATAAATTAAGAGTTTGGCGATGTATTTTAAAAATATAAAAATTAATTAAAATCCAATTCAAATATAAAGTTAATAAATCTTAAGGGTCACATGGTTAAAGAGTAATCCTAAAGTTTAATATTATTATATCTTAATAATTAATCAATTTTATATGAAAAAAAAAATAGAGAATATGAAATAATAAAATTCAACCAAACAGGGAAGAAATTAAAATTGAAACAAAATAATTAAAAGAAAAAAACAAAAATAAAACAAAAACTAAATAAATTAAATTTTGGCCATGTTTCAATTTTTATTGAATTGCTAAAGTTTTTTCTGTTGACTAAAAAATTAAAATCCATCAAAATTTAACATTTTGAAAATTAAATTTATTTATTTTTAATAAAATTTATTCTAATTTATTTCAAAATATGATTGTTGAAATCTCTCACTCCCTCTTATCTGATGTAAAAGCTGACAAAAAAAAGAATTTTGTGTAACATTATCATTAATTACTATATCTATGTATAACTATGTACAAATCAATATAAATAATTTGAAAATTAACATATATATTAATTACTAGGTACAATAAACATAAATGGTTTGCAATTAAATTCAAATTTTCATTTTTTCATTAATGTAAAGTATTGAATAAACAATTTTTATGAGTTTTATTTTTTAATTGTCAAAAAAATTAAAGGATATAAATTTGAAAAAAATATGTAATGTATACAATTTGTACAGCTTTCATTATATCAATTTGTACTCTAATAACATAACATGTATACTATATATTTTATAATATACTCTCCAGTATTAAAAAATATAATTTGTACCGCTCTTATTATATCAATTTGTACTCTACTAACATAACATGTATACTATATATTTCATAATATACTCTCCAGTATTAAAAAAATATTTTTCTATATACTTATTTTTATTTAATAATTATTTTATTTTAATATTAATAAAAAAACAAAAAATATTGATAAAACCATGCACGGATTCCCAAGGCCGCAAGGCCTATATTAAATACGCCACATTAAAACTTTACTTTAGAATAAAAACAGAAACTCTGAGTTGGAGTGAGATGAAAACCAACGGTTCTCGAAAACCGGCTATTGTGCCCACTAAAAATATGGGGACTCTTTCTCACAGAGCTTAGCGGTTCATGTTTGAGGTGCCCACTAAAAATATCGTTTCTCACACAGCTCAGCGGTTCACGTGTGAGGTATTTTGTTTTTTTGCGTCTTAGTTCACGTCAACTAACAAGCATAACTGTGAATAAAATTAATTTTTTTTTCTAGAAGGTAGTAAACTCTATCAAACTCAGGTGTCAAACTAACAGTGAGGACAGTCATTTCTGGCTGTTATCCGCGAATGTTGAATTTGACTCATCACGTTATCAAGGAAAATCACGCCACCTGTAATAACTTGCTGGTGGTCCGTAAGGGAGCAGGGTTTCACTCTTGCTAGATGCCTCTGGGTCTTGGGCCGTTAACCCGTTTCCTTACGTCCGAGGAAGACGAGCTCTTAGCTAGCAGAAGGAGTTTTACGACATACTCCAGACAGAGTGAATAAAACTAATTTTATAACTGAATAATTATGCAAATCTTTACTCATAAATAAATAATAATAATGTTTTTAAATAAATGTATTACTAAAAACACAACAAATAAATACTCAACAATAAATTTACAATTTTAATCGTTTTAAACTAAATTTAAAAAAAAAAAAATGTGTAGAAAAATTTAAAATTAAAATTAAAATTATATTTTCAACTATTTTAAAATGATTTTTTTTAATTCAATACAACAAAGAAAATTAACTACAATTGAAATTTTTGTATAACTATTCATATTTTCAAAATATTTCTACACAATCCACATTCTAAAGATTCTAATAATTATTTATTTATTTACAATTAGTTATTTATTAATTTAATAATTCATGCAAAAAATGAAATCAAATGAATTGGTTTTTTTTTTTTTTTCTATTTTTCAATTATTTACCTTAATTTACATAACTAAACTAAACACTTAAAAATATCTAATATATATTAAATTATCTTTATTATTTTAATTCTAATTATAAAATTTATTACCTTAAATTTTAAAAATAATAATAAATCGATCTATGTTATGTTAATTAATTATTATTAATGTTAATATTAATGGGATGAGTCGGGTTGTTTAAATAGTTCTATTAAATTACATAAGTATTAAATGCCAAATATTCATAGGTATTAAATGCCCAATTTATGTGTGCAAGATACCGGATGTCCTTTCCTATTAAATGTCAAAGTTTTCAATATAGGCACGTATCTAAAAAA
>APFE030311213.1:0-22025 GCA_000404065.3 Pinus taeda | reverse complement strand
TAAAATATAAAAATATATAAAGTAAATAAAAGATAAATAATATTAAGAATAAACCTATAGGTAAATAATATGTAATATTGAAATTTAAATTATAATCACTATAAATATTAGTGATAATATTAATATCAATATAATTTTTAATACAAATATTAACATTATACCAACTTAATATGTGATAATATTAATATCAATATAACGTTTAAAACAAATACTAACATTACTATTAACTTTAATACTAATTTCAATATTAACGTTAATGTTTCAAGTTTAATGTTCAACCTTAAGAAAATATAATCATATTTTGTTAACATTAATATTAGTATTGTTATTAACATTTATATTAATAATTCCTTTTATAGATAAAAGCATGTTATATTGCATTAAATAAACCACAAATACATGTAGAACATCAATACAAACTTTGAAAACTAAGTATCACTCCTCTAAACAAGCACCATAAACAACACTACATGAACCATAACAATAGTGGATGTTGTTGTAACATGATTAGTTTTGATAATTTAAATTTGCCGATATAATATGTTTTAGTAGTTTAGAAATAATAAATGGGTTTGTAAGAGTAAATGTGCCCTCAAAATGTAAATTTAAGGTTCATTTGCTGGTTGATTTAGTTAATCATGCATTTAAAAATGATTAAATGATGTAATAAAGTAAATTCAAACATGGTTTATAAACCACTGAGAACGAATTTTTAAAAACTTAAAGAGGTTTTTCTTGATAACATCCTCAAGTAAAAAAACCTTTCTCAGTTTCGTAACATCTATTATGGATTGGGAGATGAAAATGCATATTTGAAGCAATGTTTTCCAGAAATTTCTTGTTTTAGCCACTATTTTGTAGAGGATAGTGTGACTAAACAAAGATGAATATTTGGAAACTGAAAGAGGTTTTGGTTCATAATATTCTATAATACAAAAATCCTATCTCACTTTTCACACAGGTGTCAGGGGTTAGTATATACACTCTTATCATGTTTAGCACATTTTCTAACTGTGCAATGTCCTATTTAAGCCACCTTTTTGCAGAAAGTGATGTGGACAATCAGAGATGATTCTTGAGAAACTAAAGGAGGTTTGTGTTCCTAAGATGCTAAAGTACAATAACCTACTTCAAATTTTACTCAGCTATTACATAATCAGAGATACAAGTACATCTTCACAACCTATTTTTCGGACTCTGTAAAGTCATTTTAGACATCTTTTTGCAAAAATTATTGTAAACACCTAGAGACAAATTTTGGGAAACTGAGAGAGGTTTAGCTCAAGAACATATTCATCTACAATAACCTCTCTCGACGTTTTTAGAACTATCTCGGATTGAGTTATAAAAAGGGATGACAAAACCTTATTTTGCAGGATTTCGGGAGGAAAATGCACAAAGACAGTTAGGCCACCTCATCAACTAAGAGTTGCAATTTAATTCGGATTTCTCTTTTTTGTAAACAATAATGCATAATGATAGTTCCAAGTAGATACATTAGTTTTTAATGTCCTATATTTTAGTTCTATTTGTGTAAAACAATTTAAGATATTTTTAAACAAACCTTGATATTTTTTCAAGATATTTTAGTTTAAGAATTTGTATAAATACTTCATTAATTGAAGTAATTGGTGTTGGATTTTGATGCCAAGACTCTTCACTCTGTAATAAAGCTTATGTTGTAGTTTTTCTAATGAAAGCCTTACGGCTATAGTCTTAACAAAATTTTGTGCTTCGAGTATGTTTTTCCAGTTTTTCATATCTTATTTCTACACACGATAAAAGTGTTTATAGGAAGGTTTGAAAAATCATTATCTTTAGAAAGAGATTTGTTTATTGGATTGTTTGTTCATCATAACTCCTCTTTAAATAGTGTTTTTTTTTTGCTTTCTGACAGCCATTAAAAGAGATTAGCTTATTAGACTATTTGTTTGAAATAGCTCCTCTTAGAATTGGTTTCAGTATGGCCATTATGTTTCCCTTTAAATCTATTTTGTTGGGTTGTAGAAATCTTCTACACGCATCCAAATCTTCCTAGTGGTCAAGTAATCAGTCTGGCTACTCAATTATTAGGAATCTCCTTACATTCTTCTGCCAAATTCTTATACAAATCAAGTCATTCTATTAGGTTGGAAGCTGACACTTTGAAAAGGAACCCTGTGAGAGAGCATTTAAATCATGAGTAGGGATTATCATTGATCGCCAACCACCCCTAATTAAAACCATACATCTGACCATTGTGCTTCAAAGGTTGTTGTTCAATGATAGGTGAACAACGTTAAATAAAGCCTCGTAACAACTGGGGGAGGCCCCTCTAGTTCAAGGGCCAGCTTGAACCTAAAGGTTGGTTTTGTTGGTTTCCTAGTGTATTTTTTGTAGCCAAGGACTGCCTATGGGAAACAGTTACAACAAATGCAACAACATTACAACCACCTCCAACAACTTGAACATAAGAGGAGACATAACAACTAATGAACAAAACAAATCATGATCGCCACCATCAACAACTATGACTACTAGCACTAGTGAGAAGACCAATGAACAAAACACATTATAATCATTTCCATCAATAGCTGCACATGCCAACATCGTTGATATTAACAAGGAATCACATGGTTGTCCATGCCAATTACCAAAACAGAGTCCATTTCCTGACATCTGATTAACCAATACAGAAATTGTGTGAAGGAATAAGATTAGCCAATGTTCCAAAGGCGACATTGTCCCAAACCATAACCAAAAAATCCCCAGGACGCTATCGAACCAAACCCAACACCATAAACATACTTTCTCGAAAGGATAATACCAAAAATCTCGAAAATTCACCAATTAGTTTGACATAGGTAATGAAGGGTCCATAGAGCTAGCAAAGGAAGTTCCTATGGTGTCACCCAGAGGGTTCATGAAGTATCCAGACTCAGAATTCATTAGCAAAATTTTCTCCACCCAATAGAGACAAGCATCCAAATCATTGACCTTAAATCACACATTTATGAGGATTTGCTTAATATCCTTGAGGTTAGAGAACATGTTGTAGTTGTTAATTTTGATATTTTTTTCACTAATTGAAGCAAAGAATCCAACAGTTGTCTTGTAGCTAAGGAATTCAAGTTAACCATCCATTTCTTCCTCATTTTACTAGTGTTTGGGAACCCTAACAAGTTCTCTTTGGAAACCTTGCAGTCTAAGAAATAGGGGTGGTCCCTCGATTCCTTAGCTTCCAAAAAAAGGATATCCATTCGCATATCTAGGGGACAACATTGAACAAGGAGTAAAGTCAGTCGTTAAGGAATCTGAAATTTTGTCTTTTGTACCTACAAAAAACCTAGTTTCCTTTCTGCATGTGTGAGATCTATTGACCCAAAAATTTCATCTTTTTGTTTTCTAGCCCTTTCCTTTTCCTTGTCTCCTGTTTCTTGTTTTAGACTTATTTCTCTTGTGATCTAACTTGCGTGGTGGTCTCTTCCAAATGAGGTCGAATGTTTATTATACATAGGCTTTCGAATTTCCCTTAAGGAGGTAAACTTCTTCTTTGTAAGCCAACTTGGTCTTGGAGGGACTCTTTGACATATTTTTGACTGAAATAAATTCTTTTAACATGATACAAGATGCCCAATAGGGTTGATTACATATGACAGTCACCCTTTTGACTCCTTGACTCTTTGAAAAAACCCTAGAAGCACACAATGGGTGCTTTGACCTAGAAAAAAATTTGAGCAGGGAATAAGGTGGTAGAGATGTTGGCAAATTGGGGTTGTAGGGAACTCCAACTCAAATTGCATACCGTGTGTTTAGAGATATCAGAAAGGGAAGACATACATGAAATTAAAACATGATACAAAAATATGGGGCCACATTATGATCATCCTATTAAATTCCATCATAATACTTCTAAATTAACTTCTCTATTCATCTAAGCTAAAAAATCTCTTGATTGCAATAGATCCTCAATTTAAACAATTGGAAAAAAAAACCTAATGACTAATTAACCTTAATTTGATATGGAAATCATTACATTAAATCTAATCAGAATACTGGAAATCATTACATTGAATCTAATTAGAATACTTCTTATAATAAAATAATTCCCAGGGTTAATGAAATCTCTTATAACTATTCCTATTTTTTGTATTAATCTAATATAAAGAATACTTACAGAAATTTCATTAACCCTGGGAATATGTTGAAGAGTGTCTCAGGCATGCCAAATGTCTAGTCGATGACCGACCATTCACCACAGACAATCCTCTAGTGGTAGTAATTGTATTCTCATATCATCTTTATAGCTGCATGGACATCTCTCCTCAATGGAAATTTTTTTATGGTAATTGGGGTGGCAAAGCTTGTCTCGCAAGATCATGTGAGATCTAGTATTTTTGGTATACTTATCCTTTTTCAATCACTAATCACCTTTATTATGATTACTCTCTCGTTATGGTATATAATGTTTCAATCATATTAATCGTTGTCTGAAATTCTCTTGTTAGTTTTTCATCTCGTCTGTAGGTTAATGTTCTTCGTCTGCTTCCTCCATAACACAAGCTCAGGGTCGTCCTTTGAATTGGTGGTAGTATTGTCACCTTCGTCGCTCCAAATCTCTAAACCCACAGGTGTATCCTTTAACTACCATGTCTTGGTATACAGGATTTGGTATCTGGGCTCCTTCTCCATCTCTTTCTAAAAGGGTGAGTTGGGTGTGGTCTCTTCTTGTTTATCCTGTCAAGGATGTTTTCCATGTGGTTAAGTGTCTAATTTTTGTTAAGCTTTCTTCCCAAGTCTTTTGGTTTGGGGCTCTCCCAGTTATCCACTTGATTTACATAGATGTGCCACTAGTTCCACTCCTAATTTCCTCTACTGTTTGCGGAAATACCTTTTTACATTTTGCTCGGGTTCTATCACCTTTTCTAGGAAGTATCCATAGTCAATGCTCTTTTCTTTTCCTTAGGCGACTCAATTAGTGTGGTTCCTGGGGGTGCCTCTACTTTCATGGCTCCACGACAACATTAGCTTAGTAGGAGGGGTGGATGATCAACTTCCTCCTCATCCACATGCATGCTCTTTGGATGGGATTTAGTGGTGAAATTCTTCGAATCTATCCCTCTGGACGTTAGAAGAGAGATACTATTGTTAGATTCCAAAGATTTTGGTGGGAGATTATTCTCTAATTATAAAGTCTCTGGACATAGATGTAATTGGGTTTTAGACCCGGGGTGGTTCAGGAAACATCACTTACACTTTCTTCACTCTATCAAAATGAACCAATAACTTGACATCCTCCTTCACATGGTTATGATGGAAAAGCAAGTCGACAACTATTGATTGTTTATAGGACATGAATACATAAAAAACATACTAAGGAATCTTCATTTCAACCTTGACGACATTGACACCAGACTAGCTACAGTGGAGAAATGCGGAATCTCTCCTTCAGATACTAAATCAGTGCGTGATCATGAGGCTCCTACAGATATAAATGAAGTTCCTTTGGATGTGGCACGCTGATCTCTACCTCTCCTCAACAAAATCCAACTCCTCCTTCATTGATTCTCATCTTCAACTAGTCTCCTTCGATCAGTCTCATCCTACAAATGATGTGATGGTGTTGTTATGGTTGGCTACTTCCTATTTCACTCTTGGCTCTTGTTCTCCTCTGTCGCTAGGGAATTTGTGGCTCTCGTTTTGGTTTAACTCTTGGCATGGTTTTCTGGTGGTTCCCTAGAAAAATCAATTTTGTAGATTTTTGTCTCTTTTTTTGAGTATAATCATCTGGGATTTAACTCTCTATGGTATGTATGGTAACTCTATTCTTTTTTAATACCACTATGAAGTGTTTACATCGTTATTTGGGTTGTAAGTAAGGATATTGTAACTCTATTTTATCTATAGTTCCTTCAACTAGATATCACAATTATGCCTTTGTGAAAGAAACACGTGACTGCAATCTATTTTAGTTCCTTCAACTAGATATTACAACTATGCCTTTGTGAAAGAAACACATGAATGTAGTCTATTTTTCGTCTTGACTCTGGACTAGTGTCATTTTGGAAAACCAAGCTTTCTCTAGATTAGATATCAATGTAATCACTTTTTATTATAATAGAAATCATTTGTAGAAATTCAGAAAAGAAAAGAAAAAAAGAAAAAACATACACATGATATAGTATGATATTTTGATGGTTAGAAAAAACATACACATGATATAGTATGATATTTTGATGGTTCTCACTAGAATGAGTATCTTGAATTCAGTTTGTAAAGAGTATTAGAGTTATTTTGTAATAGTTTTTATATAAATGTAGTATATATAGGTAGTGATTAAAATTAAATTTTATTAAAAAATAAATAATTTTATAAAAGGTAGTTTTAATAAAAATTCTAAAAAGTTTTTTCTTTTAAATATGATTTAAGTAGTTAATTGAGTATGGTTTGTTGACACTCTCACACATGTTTAATTTTTTAGGTGGACATGTTTATGCTCTTGAGTAGAGTAGCTATATAGAATTTAAATGAGAGATGACCTCGTACTAGCAACCACACTCTTCGCAGCTTAAGAGGGAGGATGATGGACTTGCACCAAAAACCTAGATGAACTGACACCAACAACCTCACTCTTGGCTGAGAGGCTCTTGGCTGAGAGGGAGGATGATGGCATGGTACCAACAATCACACTCTTGCATTTGGTCAAAGGGAGCTTGATGGCCTTGTAATAGCAACCTATCTCTTGCCTTCAGGGAGATATTCCTAACATCCCCACTCCTCTCTTGCCTTATTTCTTTCCCATGGTGTTCCTTAATATCCAAAAATTTCCTTAGAAAATAATACTATTAAAGTGAAAATATTTTTTAATGTTAAAGTGAGATTTAAAATTGCTTGTATTTTTTTTCAAGCATAAGAAAATAGGTCACCCAAAGGCATTTAACAAAATTGAAAATATTCCCCTTACATATCATCAACAAGTCAACCAAAAACCTAAAAAACTCCTATAAAAGTGAAGCCATGCTTGTCACTTCACCTCATTTTCCTTCCTTAAATAAAATTAAATCTTCATTAACATATAAAATTTATAATTACCAGAGTTTTTTGTACCAATAAATTTTTTTGTTTTGGAATAGGGATAGAATTTATAATTAGGAGACTTTTCTGTCCCAATAGAAATTTCTATTTTGGAATGCAGTAGTCTATAACGCGACTTTTTGAAAGCTTTTCCGGCGGATTTATCCGGTCAAAATCCGGCAGCAATTCATTGGAATCCCATGTTTGATAGCTAGTTTCTGCACAATCAATGGCTCCCAGGGGTTTTTCAGGGAAATCAAGATTTAACCTCATTTCTTCCGCCGGATTCCGTCACCGGAATCTCCAAAAAGTCGCATTATAGACAACTCCTTTTGGAAATGCATTTGTTGTACGGGATAGTACTACAATACTGACGGCCAGGGTCGTGTTGCGCATTTTGTAGCTGACAACTAATGTCACATGGAACCTGAAGATCTTTCCTTGCGGATCCTCCGCTACCCTTCATACTACAAAATTAATTAAATTAATTATTACTTTCTTTTAAATAATTTCCCCTTGTTTCCCGTTTCCTGTGGCCTTTGTTCTTTGAGGTGTGATTGTTATAGTTGCAGGTAATGTAATAACACTTAATTTATGCTATCAGTTTTATTCTAATAACAGAAGGAAAATTATCTTGAAATTAATCTATGATAATATACTAATTTTAACCCTTAAATAAACTATTAATTAATTTTAAATATTAAAATATTCTTTTTCTAACCCTTAAATTATCTAATTTATTATTTAATTAACTTTATAAATAACTATAATTTAAACATTAATTTATTTTAATATATATTTATAATTATAAGTTTATAAAATGGTCCATTTACTTTTATTTTAATAAGAATATAACTAACCGAATTAACCTATTTAATTAAATAAATGTTATACCCCTAATCCCGTCCATACTAACTGTTTTCCGGTCAAATTTAGTCGTTATCAATATAGCCGTTACTTGGTCAAGAAATTTAGCCGTTGGATCTTCTACTCTATCTATTTAACATGCAAAGCGAGATCTGTTCATTCAACTTGTCCTGACGATGAACCACAGTGGTTGGTTCGAAACGCGTCGACAAATGAAATATCATGTGATTTACGTCGAAAAATCTCTCATAAACTTAATGCAATCATGTTCCTTCCATCTAAAAGTATTCATTGTGTGAAAAATGAGACACAAACTATTCTACTTCCAACGAGTTTGTATATTAAAATGAGTAAACCCATAATGACTAAACACAAATATTTTTTTTAATATAAATTTTTATCATAAACACTCAAATTGTTTTATCGAGAATTTTTTCTTTTAATTATTTTTCCAAATATTTGGGATTTACATCATTTAAAAATAATTTAATACTTTGATAACAAAACGTATTAAAAGTTTTCACAAAATTTAAATACATTCCAGACAATAATTTCAATTAAAATTGATTAAATTCGTTCTGTTTTTTCCCTTCCAATAATTTTGCATTCTCAAAAATTAAAAACACATAAATTAAAAAACCCTTACATTCTAAGCCTATCCCTGCAATGTTTAGACAAATTCCAACTAAGTTTCGCAAAAAGACATATATGTTTGGTGATCTATGATGCTATAAATATATTTACGCCGTAAGGCGTTCCCCTCTGAAATCAACTCCCCTCTTGTCTTACGTGTCTTAACATGATCCATCAGATCTTATGTTAGACAATTAAACTATTTTCCACCGTTAATAAAAAATATCGTTATAACTAAAAATAACAGTTGAAACTTGATCGTTTTCTTAGAGCAGCTGAAACTTGATCGTTTTCTTGGAGCAGCGAGGAGCAGCAAACCCTCAATTGAGAGAAGGTAGATGGCCATGGCTTGCCTCGCAGAATATCATCCTCCTCTGTTTTATCCATCCATGAAACCTCTCGTTGTTCCGTCCCTGTCTAGCAAGTTTCCTGTGTATCCCTGCCAAAGAGGATTTCTTGCTTATCCGTGCCAAAGAGCGTTTTCTGTCCAGGAAATGTCTCATTTGATACCTCCACCATGGCATTCCATTCATTACGCTAGCATTTTCCTTCCCTTATCTCATCTCGGTTCCCCATTTTGGCATTTTTTTGCCCTCATCTCATCTCGGTTCCCCATTTTCCCTTTTCACATACAAAACAGAACACCCAATTCCATATTTGATTATGTTGTAACGAGTTTCTTTTTTGTGGCAATATCCTTGGAGCTATGCAATTATCGACCTGCAATTCGTTTGAGAATCATCGACCTGCATGACAATCATCAATGCGGTTGAATGACGGTAATGGCATCAAGGTAAAAGAAATCGTAAGCTCTCAGAATCAATAACCGATCACGAAATGGTGAATTTATGAATTTTATGTAGCTAAATTAGCCTAAATTTTTCTTTAGATCTATTATTGCTAAAACAAAATCTTTGTTTTATGCTTTTAGCATCAATAGCCAATCACAAAATGGTGAATTTAAGAACTTTATTTAGCTAAATTAGCATAAATTTTTCTTTAAATTTGTTCTTGCTAAAATAAAATATTTGTTTTAAGCTCTCAGCGTCGGTAACCGATCACAAAATGGTGAATTTAGAAATGGTGAATTTATGAACTTTATTTAGCTAAATTAGCCTAAAATTTTCTTTAAATTTGTTCTTGCTAAAATAAAATGTATGCACGATTTTCTTTCTGTATAAATTTTTTCATGTGGAAATGAAATGGATGCATGAAAGAGAATTTTAATAAATCTGTCCTTGCAGTAATAAAATGAAAGCATGAAAAGAGATTTTCTCCAACCCATTTCTTTCCTAGTTATGCACGGTTTTCCATTTTCAAGAGAATAACACTCTACATGCAACATATACGGAGCTATTAATTTCCATACAAATAAGACTAGATACCAAATAGTTTCATGCAGGAGGAATCGGTTGTATTAATGAAATTACAAATCCTATTAACATAACCCAATGAAGATCTTAGTATAACTTATAACCAAAAAATGAATAAACTTTGAGAGGAACACTATGCTGCGACACATTTGACCGACGGGTATAACAGGGAATTTATCATAACAATAAAATAGTATAACGATTAACCTTGAAACTGCAGATCTTGTCTCATAATGAATATAGATAATTAAACAAACTATGTTCTCATAAATAGGAAATAAATTGTTCTCTTGTCCGTGGACAGAGTCAATTATACAAGAAAATTATAACAATACGGCTACATCGTGAAGTCGAAGCCAAACTATAAAACCCTTGTTACACAAAGAACAATCCATGAATAAGTAAGTAGTCGCTCAACAACTGTTTGAGGATGCCGGAGTAAATACTTGGAAGCAGAGGCAAACCCTATTAAGAAACAGAGCCTTAACCAGACCCCCTTTCCTCATTGTTGTAGCTAAAGGAACAAAACTAACACTGGAATAGAGGGTAAGATGCTATAGGAGTATACCTGTGATTTTACCACCATAGTGCCAGAGTAAATACCTGGAAGTAGAGGCAAACCCTGTTAAGAAACAGGGCCTTAACCAAACTTATTTTCCTCAATGTTGTAGCCAGAGTAACAAAACTAACTCTGGAATAGAGAATAAGATGCTACAGGAGTATACCTGTGATTTTACCACCATAGTGCCGCAAGTTTGGCACATTACCTACAAACAGACAAGAAAATGCTCAAGAAAACCAAGCCTGTAGGAGTTGGAAACGTCCCTCACATCAAACCCTCGTTTTATATGGGTGCACGTACTGCGGAAGGCAACCATCCGATGGTGCGGCCTTCCGGTGACAGATGAGAGCAGACAGGTGAATTAGAAGTTAAACAGGAAAACCCCGACCCAAAACTGAGAGAAAGTAAGTCGGGTATGGTCAAGAGGAGAACCACTCATACCTTGGTTCTACGCACTGGAAGTCAGTTCTGCCACCATAGTTGTAATCTTCCACATTGCTGGGATAATTGCCCAAATTTGGAATGTTGTTGCAAACGGTGCAACAGATGTTAAACATAATTGCTCCTTGAAATTATCATTTTCTTTCGTGTTATTACAATGCACGGTGGGGGCGAGAATGAACTATCATAAAATGACCCATTTTATCAGTTGGTCAATAGCCTATATTGTTGTAGACAATACATGTTGTTCTCATCTGGTTCAGAATCATGGTTGATTTTTTTTTTAATATGTATTTTGAAATTGTGGTTTAATGGTGTGGAGGTTTGGTTTTATAAATCTTGTGGTCTACTTTTGTTAAAAATTATAAATGCAAGACTATATATCCCTGAAAGTTACTTCAAATGCGATTTGTTCATTTAAAAAAATATACAAAATGTGATTTTTTCAATAAAAAATATACAAAATACATAGATGTAATCTTCATGATTGCTACCGTCACTGCCTGTTTTTGCATTTGTCGTGTTGTACATGCAACTATTGTTAGATGTAACTCATGTTTAACGTAATTGCTCCTTAAAACTTTCATTTTCTTTCCTGTTATCTCCTTGAAACTTTCATTTTCTTTCCTGTTATTATGATGCACAATGGGGTGGGGTGAGAAGGAACTATCAGAAAACGTCCTGATTTCATTAGTTGGTTAATAGCCTGCTTATTATTAAGGGTACGTATTATTTTCATGTAGTTCAGAATCATGGCTACAAGTTGCTTTCCATATATAAAATTCTGGATATGAATGATTAGTGAGGAGGAATTTGAAGTAATGACACACAAGTATTAATGGTTGGATTGAAAAATTTAACAATATTTTTATTCAACAATTACTATTATTCTGTAAAGTATTGAAGCAACAATTTTATTTTAATTATAGTGCCCATGATATATTTTTAAATGTATAAATAATTTATAATCATTTTTTTTTAAATCATCCACTCTCAAACTAATAGAACAAATCCAAGAATAAATAAGTGGTTTAACTCTTTGAGGATGTTGGAGTAAATACCTGGAAGCAGAGGAAAACCCTGTTAAGAAACAGAGCCTTAACCAAACCCCTTTTCCTCATTGTTGTAGCCAAGGGAGATAGAGGTACCTATTACAAAAAGAACGATAGTCAGAATAGTTTTAACATAGAGGAACAAAACTAACACTCGAATAGTGGGTAGGATGCTATAGGAGTATCCCTGTGATTTTACCACCATAGTGTCACGAGTTGGAACTTTACCTGCAAACAGACAAGAAAATGCTAAAAAAAACCAAGCTTGTAGGAGCCGACAACGTCCCTCACATCAAACCCTCGTTTTATCTGGGTGCATGTATTGCTAAAGGCATCCATCCGATGGTGCGGCCCTCCAGTGACAGATGAGAGCACCTGTGTCGAGAAGTTCGAGAGGAGAACCATGCATAACTTGGTTCTGCACGCTGGAAGTCAGTTTTGGGGTTCCGGTGGGAAAAACATCGATTTGAACCCGGTGGGAAAAACATCGATCTGAACCCAAGCGAGAACAAGTGGTTCCTCTATCATGACTTCGTTAGAGAGCAACAACAAGCTTTGAGTAGTTGGATAGAAGGGAGTTCGAGATAGAGGGTTAGGGTAGGCAGTTACCATGAAAAGAGGGGAAAGGTTTTCCACTGTCACATGAGCATCATTGCTCCAGACCGTCGATGCAGTGACAATCCCGAGATCAATGCAAGTATCCGCCGGTGGAAACAAACCTAGAAGCCTCCATTGATAGGTGTTATATTGAAGGTTAATGGCTACGTCAAATCATATATAGGTGTTATATACAGAACGTTAATGGCTATGTCAAATCATATATGTGCTCAACATTGTAACTCGTATGGCATAAATGAAAATAATTCTCCGTGCATGACTTAACTCTGTTAGATGTAACGTAATTGCTCCTTGAAACTTTCATTTTCTTTCCTGTTATTATGATGCACAAGTGGGGTGAGAAGGAACTATCTGAAAAAACGTCCCCATTTCATTAGTTGGTAGCCTGCTTATTATTATGGGTATGTATTATTTTCATGTAGTTCAGAATCATGGTTGCACGTCGCTTTCCAAATATAAATTTCTTGATATGAATGATCAGTGAGGATGAATTTTAAGTAACGACACACAAGTATTGATGGTTGGATTGAAAAATTTCACAATATTATTATTCAACCATTACTATTATTCTGTAAATTATTGAAGCAGTAATTTTATTTTAATTATGGTGCCCTGAATATATTTTTAAATGTATAAATAATTTATAATATTTTTTTTAATCATTCATTCTAAAACTAATTATAAATGATTCGGAATATAATATATTTGATATTCTTGGAAAGTACTCTAACCACTCTTTCCTTGTTTTACAACTCACAACTTGAGAGGTCTATTAGTAATATTGTCATTCCAATAGTGTATTTTTATAGCATTTATTATTTCCGTTCGAGTAAAATCTTATTATTTAAAACCCATAGCTTTCTACAGATCTGGTGGTTGAGTCCCAGAATTACTCAGTGGTAAAGGCAAAGGCTCGATAGAGGCATATATTTTTCCATACCAATATGAATGATACTGTTGAGGAATTTGAAATAATGACACATATTGATGGTTGGATTGGAATTTCAACAATATTGTTATTCTACCATACTATTATTCTGCAATTTCTAATTTATTTTATGGCATTTAAAACATATTTTTAAATGTGTAAATTTTTTATAATATTTGAAAATTTGTTAAAAAAGTAAGCATATTAAAGATCAATAATAAATGAATATCAATACAATGTAGCTTATAATCTTCAAAAGTATTTAAAAAGCTAAAGTAACCACTCTTGCTCAATCTCACAACAGTTACAGGCTTTGAGTAGTATTGTAATTTTATGAACATTTATTATTTCCTTTTTTTAAATATTATTGATTAGAATTCAGCAATAAAATAAATTTAAGTAACTTTATCTAACTGATGATTGGTGCATTTTGAGGACATTTATTGGTCCAAAATCCATAATTAATTCTATCTACTTCAACCACCCAAAAAAATAAATAAAAGACTAATTAAATTCATTTCCCTCATTATGTATGGAACGTCTAGATTAATTTTGTACCTAGTAATATTGTAATTTTATAAATTATGCTTAATTAACATTTGTGATAAAGCATTAAAAATAAATTCATGGAGTTTTAAATAAAGAGTCTTTTGAATAAAGAGTGATTGTATACATCGTTAATCATTTAAGTTGTTAAATGATTAAATATAGTTAGTATGTGATTAAAAGTAGTGGAATTTCAAATCAAGCAGTGTGCTTTCATCATATAAGTAGCAAGAGACCTTCTCTACAAGATAGTCAATTGTAAGAATCCCACCTGGACATGCGAGAATATCTTCTACGTGGTATAACAATTGTAGCAGGACTTTCTCTATAGGATAGTCAATTGTAAGAATCCCACCTGGACATGTGAGAATATCTTCTATGTGGTATAACAGTCATGTCTTGAGAGACTTTAGAGTTTGAGAATATCTTCTATGTGGTATAACAGTCATGTCTTGAGAGACTTTAGAGTTGCAACACCTCTCCTTGATAACATTTAAACCAATCGTTCTATTTACAAGACAATGTTTACCTAAAACCCATGATAAAGCAAACCAAATCTCACACACCATTCACAATCTCCATAGCCACATTGCATCATTATATTTTTTTAATATATAATTTTATGGTTTTAATTTATTAAAATTGTGATAATTTAAAAAAGGTGTAGTCTTCTTTTCTTTTTTCCCAAAGTCAAGTAATACAATATTTAGTGGGATTGATATTTCTTAAAATATAGAGTGATATGCCCAAAATTGTTATTATTATAATCATTGTTGTTATTATTATAATCATTGTAATTGTAGCCACCACCTCCTTCATGCTGGTTAACATTCTTATCGTCATCGCCAATATCATAGTTGTTGTCATCTTAGATATTTCCCCTCAAATTTAAAATAATATAAATTGTTTGACTTGTAAAAGATAGACAAAGTGGGATACTTGCATATGCCTTTTTTGTTTGATTGTATTACATTTAACATTAATATTTATTTTTCACTCAAATTGGGTTATAGTTAGATTACATAACATATCACTTCTTTCTTCATCTATTCTCTTCTTCCATATGTGCTATCGACTTACGGTGTTTCCTTTGCAACATTCGGTAGCGCGTCTGACTCCAGATCAAAAGATTACGTTTTCGATTCACGTCGGGTTCAATCATGATTCTTGTTAAGCCTTTTTATTTCTGGTCGCATGTGAAGTTTCTGGATGCTTTTTATTTCTTTCTAGGAAAATATAGCCTATCGAAGCTTTTCGAAAGATGGGGCAACTAACAAGATTGAATTCAACACCTCTTGCACCTTTTATGCCTTTTTCTTTCTGGCTACATGTGAAGTTTGAGGTTGCTTTTTCTTTCATTGTGGAGATTGTCGATAGAAGCTTTTCTAGGAAACATAAGAGCTTATAGAAGCTTTTGGAAAGACGTTGCAGTAACAGGATTGAACTCGGGACTTCTTAAATAACAGCGTATAGAAACTTTTTGAAAGACGGTGCGCTAACAAGATTGAACTCGGGACCCCTTACACCTTATGGGGTATTCACAGGATTGAACTTAGAGACCTGTCACACCTTAAACCTGCTTCTTTATATGGGCCTAGTTTATTTGATAAATAAGGGGCATTCACAGGATTGAACTTGGGACTTCTCGCACCTTAAACTAGTTTTTTATTCGAAATACAGTGGTTGTACCAGTGAATCGTAAAAAATATAACAGCCCGGTATATATTTTCAAGCCTTCAGAAATTGATAATGTTGGGGGCATTCCGAGAATTGAAGTTGGGACCTCTCACACCCTAAGCGAGAATCATACCACTAGACCAAATGCCCTGATACAGGGAAAAACCACCGCAAAAAATTTTCAAGCATCTAAAGCAATAGAAATTTTCCATGGAAGTTCTAAACCTAACCAAACATGGCTCATTACCTAACATGCAATAATATTTTTATGTGCCTAACTTAAAACAAGAGCAAGACGAGTCAACCATAAGAGTATGACAACCTATATAATCTTTCAGTAAGGAGATCCTTTACTTTTCTAATAAGGAAGCCACTGTCGTAGCGGTAGTCCCTACTGGGGTTGAGAAACTCGAGTTCTTTGAGTTGCCACAATGAATTTGGCAGTAATTTTAACATGTTCCAATTTTACACTTTTAGTCAGGATTAGACCCTTGGCATACTTGTAATTTTATTATGAAAAACTGAGATTCTTTTGCAGTATTCGTGAGCATTCATCTTTAAAGACAAAGTTCTTCTCTGGAAACATAATATTACATGGCATTAAGTTCAACACATTGTCTTGGAAAGCTGTAATAATAATCAGAGCAAGTGAGAAACTCTGACAAACTTGTAACAATGAAATGCTTCACAAGGTTGAATTGGAAGTTGCCTTCAAACTATTCAAGTTGTAGAGAGTATTTATAAACCCTCCTATCTCACTTGGCAATGATTTTAGCTTTGTACATACTGAAAGATAACTAATTAATTCAAAACCTGCATCCGAGAAAGATTACTAATTGTTTCAAGAACATGTTCTTATAAAGAGTGCTACAGTGTAAGGACTTTGGAAATAAAGAAATGTTGAATAGAATATAAAATGGAGCGCATCATGAAAAAAATTAAGATATAACCCATTTTTTGGTAAAACTTTCAAATTAAATTGCAGTGTATCAAAAACTTTGCATATAAAAAACTCGCCCCAATATTCTTGCATTGGGTCACATGAAGTCCGCAATTGGAGCTAGAAAGTTTTTCCACTTAAAAACTTTGGTACAAAATTTTAGTGAATAAAATCGCTGGTATTAAAATGGCTAGCCAAATTGTACAGGTACTAACCCATCACACTAGGGTTCCGTGGAACAAGCCTTTTTGGAGCTTATGTGCTAAAAGAGATGCAACCAAAAAGTCTTGTACTTCCAGTTTAAAAAAAATAAAAAAACAGCAGCAAAGAAGAATGAATTTAGAACAACGTTAAAACAAGAACGAGTAATTCCTTAAATGAGCTTTGAATTAACAAGAGAATGTTGAAAAGAATAACAGGCAATCTATGTCAAATATGAACCCTGAGATTACAAGGAAAAGTTAAAAACAAGAACAAATGACAAAGAATTGACCAGAACATAGAAGCACAAATAGAGTGATGTCAAAGATAAACCCTCCATTTATAAGGAAATGTTAAAAAGCAACAAAATGACGTTGGAAAAAGTTAAAACAAGAACAACATCATGCCTAAAAATGAATTTGGTCTAGTGGTACGATTCTCGCTTAGGGTGCGATACGATTTTTATACCACTAGACAAGTTATAAAAATGATTAATTAGTTCAAAGTTTGTAATACGATTGAGGACAAGGGTGTTGGAAATCACATAATCCACAACATTGCTACCTAACCCATGGAAACAGGTCATCTGACTGGAGAGGGGCCACTTTTTAATATCATTATAGATGATTAGGTCTTGCGAACTACAAAGTTTGAGGAGCTCGATGCCGAATAAGTTCTCGATTATGTCTTCAGATTTTCTCTTATTAGCTAAGTTACTATCTTCATCAGGCCACAAGGGGTCAGGGTTAGAGTTGTTACTTAACATAATAGCTTGGTTAGTAGTAGTTCTAGCATTAAAGTCCCCAAGCAAAAGGATATCACCTTCATTCCTTAGGTTGAAGATGTATTTTTATGAGGTATTGAAAGGACAATTCTTATCCAAGTTGTTTTTCTTCTAAGATGTAGAGTTGATAGGAGCAAAATAACAAATTACAAGAAAGATCCTATTGGTGGTAGAATCAGAGATTTCAATCCAAAATGTATTGATTGAAGGGGTCGATTTTATGAAGTCGGATGTGAGAGGAAGCGATGTTCCTTATATAGTAGGCTATACCACCAAACCTCTCCGAGAGGATTTCTTATTCCAAACTGACCAAATAGTGAAACTATCAAGGTGAGAGACCCTAGATTCATCATGATCCCAAGTTTCAACTAAAAGAATAAGGTCAATATCACTTGGGATCCAACTTAACATAGGACCTTTACACCATCGAAAAACACGACAGTTCCAGAAGGGGCTATGAAGTGATGCAAGTCCCTATTTATCACTCGTGCTTGAGACTTTATTTCTAATAATAGCTTTCCTGTTCCTAATGATTTCCCATTTCCCTACCTTTCTTGCCTTCTTGACCTTTTGGACTTCTTTCCTAAGTTCAGCGTGTTCTTCTAGAATGAGACCTTCATTTGTAAACATTCCTATTCCTTTTAGGCTTGAGGATTTCCTGAGTATACCCAATTTATGCCAATTAAAGTTGACTTTGACCCTGATGAGCTTGTGTTTATGCTCAAGTATCTTTCCTACCCTTGTTGCTTCCGTGACATAAGTTTTTTGAATTTCAAATTTTGTTTTTAATTGTTCTTTAACTATTTCTAATGTGTCTTCATTGTTTTGTTCTTCTATACCCACAATTATAAGGTTTAAGGCTCTTTTGTGGCGCTCATGGTCGAGTATAATTAGTTTATTAATTTCCTATTTTTGGGTTTAATATCTAATTTATTCTCTCTGTTATTTAGGGTTGAGTTATTATGTAGTTGTTCTTTTAGATTTTTAATCTCGCTTTTCAAAGTGTCATTTTCTTTAACCATTGCTTGTTTACTATGTTCTATTTATTGAATTTTACCTTTCATTCCTTGGAGTTCAGTTTCTAGTGTAATTATTTTATTTTCTAATGATTTGTAGTTGTTGTCAAGCATTCTAGTTACTTCTAGTTTAAAATGGTTTTCTCTTTCTTCCCTTCGTCTCTCTAAAGATTCAATGTACTAATAGAGACTCTCTAGGGTAATTTTACTTGGTATGCCTTTGTTAGAGGGAGGCTTATAAATATGAGGGGAAGTACTCATAGTGTAACAAAACAAAACTTAACAAGAGGAGGGTAGGTAGGAACGTGTGCACTTGTCAGACAGAACCAATGTGAGGCTGCACTCACCACACCTCAAAGCATTAATTGTTTAAAATTCCACACCTCCATTTAATCGAGTGATGGAAACACAAATCGAGCCTCCAATTAATCACCTCCTTCCTCACCGCAAAAGATCAAACACCCTCTGTTTAATCGAGCGATGAAAATATAAATAGAGGTGGCACAATTGACTAATAGAAGATCAGTTGAATTCCTTCGAATGAAAGCTTTGTGAATTTGATGCAGTGAAGTTTACACATATAAATCAGAATCCCATGTCGTCATGACTATTTTGCGCAGAATTCCGAGCTATAGAAGACTCGATAGCCCTCACCACAGAGAGGAATAGAATGGTCCAAGTTGGACTATAGAATGATCCAAGCTGGGCTATAAGCCACATACGAGAAGTTTCAAATGAGAATTTATATATATGTCTAAGGCTATAAGAAGTGTGACATGCTACCGCAGAGAAGTGTGATATGTTGCCCACATGCGAGAATAGAGAATGATATACGGAGGTTGTAGAAATCAAATGCGAGAATGAAAGTCCTCAATCCTTTGTGTCGTAGAGGCCGCAAAGAAATGAATTTCGAGCTGTAGAAGACCCGATAGCCATCACCGCATAGAAGTGTGATATGTTGCCTGCATGCGAGAATATAGATTACTGAGGCTACAAAGGTATTCAAAGGCCGCAGAGATAAAATGTGAGAACAAAGATATATGGAGGCCATAGAGAAATGAATTTCGAGCTACAGAAGACTCGACAGCCCTCACTTCAGAGAAGTGTAATATGCTTCATGTAGACGAGAATAAAGAATATGGATGCCGCAAAGGTCAAATGAGAGAATAGAGATATACGGAGGCTGTAGAGAAATGAATTCTGAGCTGCAGAAAACTCGATAGCTCTCACCGCATAGAGGAATAAAACGATCCAAGTTGGGCTATAGAATGGTCCAAATTGGGCTATAATTCGTAGGTGTGAAGTTTGAAATGAGAATTTATATATATGTCTAAGGCTATAGGAAGTGCGACATGCTACTGCAGAGAAGTGTGATATGCTGCCCGCAGGCAAGAATAGAGAATGATATATGGAGGCCAGAAATATCATATTAATAACCATGGTAGTTTAGAGTATATTATTAATAAACATATAAAACATAATAAATTTAATTAATAAACTTATAAATAAAAATAAAAATATTTGTAATTATAGAAATGCTAAATATATAAAATATAAATAGTATCTATAAATTAAAATATATTTTTCCCATGGGGCATAGAATAGATGTGGAAAGGATGTTTTGTTAAGACACTTCGTGGTATAAAGGTCACTAATTGTAAACTTTGTGTTCAAAAATCGTGTGGCCCAGGCTAGGTGCAATCCATAGGTGATTTTTCTGCTTAGATGCCCCTAAGGTGATTTTGACAACTTAAATACCCCTCAATAACCTACTCAAGCCATAGGTTAGACATGCAATCATCTTAGGAATCATATAAAGCCAAAAAAAAAACACTATTTGATCATATAAATTAAAATAACGATTTATATTTGTAACCATTATATTCTAGAACTTCATATTTAAATCTAATTAATATACCATGTGTACATGTAACTACATTTATCATCGTGGTTTTATAAATTTTAATAAAATTAAAAATAATAATATTTCTATACATAGAGATCTGGAATTTATATAAATATAAATAATATTATTAAGAATCAACATATATCTATCTTAAGTCTAGATCTGTCAAGACCCAAGATGAATCAATAGAGGTGCAAAAGTTTTCCTCAAGTTCCTCTCAGTCCTTGGTAAATTTGGTCTTAAGATGAATCTACATTGACAATAGTTAATTGGGATAATTTAGGGTTATTGAGAAAAATAATTTTTATCCTCCTTACCTGGATTCAAATCCTCACTAATATCATATTAAACTTTGATACCTTACAAAGAAATTGAAATTGGAGATATAGTGCACGTAATACACACAAAAAATATATGTATATTACATTTCAAAACCAAATTATATCCCACATACATAGTGCTTATGAGATCCAACAAATTCTAAGTTCAGAGAATATTATTGAGAAATTCTCTCAAGAGACTCCAACAACCAACAAACAAAATCCAAGTATCTTAATGAATATTGCTAGAAAAACTTTTAAATAAATATAAATATAAATTAACCTAATAAAATTCAATTTCTTTTCTTTTTATATATGTGTGTCAACAATTTTTTTTCTTTTTATATATGCCATACAAAGAATATAATACATACCCAACTTCTTTGTAGGGTTTAAAGAGGGTTTTAATATTCCTTTTAGAAAATATTTTGGATATAAGATCAGTGGTGTCTTGGATGTAGGCAGAAAAAATTAGGCCCCACACAAAATTTTGTCAATTTGGGAGATAGAGTAATCACTGGCCATCAATGCTTTAGCCAAAGAAGTTTTTTCTGACTAGAGTATGAATTGAGTAGAAATTTGAATAGTCGAGATATAAGAGTTTTTAGAATAACATAGTTTTAGGCCAGGTGATGATGAGATTGTGCATGAAGGTACTGGTTAGTGTGATTCTTTTTTTCTAAAAACTTGGTGGTTTAGGGATCCATGTAGGAGAGGAAAGATGAGAATATCCAAAGAGGGGATTGATTTATCTTTTTCCATTTCCATAGTAAATTGAATATGCGGGAGATGATATTCAATGGTTAAGAAACAAAACAAGGTTGATTGGCCATAGGACCAAATGATGAAGGCATCATCAATGAAACAATAACGATAATTTGGTTTAAGATGTAAGGAGTTTAAGGCTAGAGCTTTGAAGTGTTCCATAAAAAATATTAGCCATCGTAGTAGATAAGGCAAACTAGTTGTTGTTGTAGAATTTCCCACTGTAGATCCCCTGATAATGCAATATACTAAAGCAAAATACTTAATCTACTTCTACAAACAAACTTGTGGAAGCTTAATCGATTTTGAGCAAGATCAAATAGAACACATATAACAAAGAATG
>APFE030311198.1:54230-75456 GCA_000404065.3 Pinus taeda | reverse complement strand
TCTTCATAGGATATTATTGGAGATACTTTAGGAGACACCTCTTTGGCTAAAGGGTCAAGGAAGGATTTTCACTTCAATATCAAACCATCAACCATATCCTCAACATTTGTCCCATCAACCATATCCTCAACATATCGAACCAACAATCAAGAAGACAACTGAGGTGAAGCATGGGAATCCTCTTTCGCCCATGTTGTTCAGGATATATATCAATCTATGAATGCCTCTACACTCCACCAACTGTGAATCAATAAAAAATTTGTTTGCCCCATTGTCCACCAAGGTGGATACACATTGTCCCAACATTGTGCCTCTGATTGCCAAAATAAATTGGGATTTTCCATGTCAAAATTTTAATTCAAGGCTGACCATGCATTGGAAGGCCATTAACACAATATTAGGACATAAAAATTGAATAGTTGACACAATACCAAATACAATACATACATTGAGTTTTGTCTCACAAGGTATCTAGATGCTAATTGAGCAAGTTCACACAAAGATAGAAAGGCAATGTCATGATACATTGTTCAATTTGTAATCGAGAGCATTATCTTGAATAAGGGATAAGTAACATTTAGTTTCTTTCTCATATACAAAGGCAAAATTATGAATCAATGTCAAATGCCTTTTGTGAAGCATGCTGTTGTAAAGGGTGTTAGAAAGCTTGCATTGTAGGCAAGGCCCTCACACCATACTAGATTCTGTTAACCAAAGCATGTTAACCATGTCCAATGATCTCAAATTTCATGAGCATGTTCAATGAGTGACCATAAATGAGGGGTGCCAGAGTGGCTAATAATCATAGCTTATAGTGGATGATTGTCATCGTACATAACATCTGTGGTCCAAGTCATTTGTTTGGTTCCCAATATTGGTGAATCATTGTATTACATCATGGTAGCATATCTTGCCTTTTTTAAAGAAAAAATATATTGAAAATAAATTAAGTTATGTCTCATGCAAATGTTCAATATTGTTGTGTTGTGAGTGGTTTTCAAATTATATGTATCATATATATATAATCACTTATTTCAAGCCTACCTTAAGAAATAAACGAAGAGGTGCATGGCCTTTTCATAATAAGGACTCCCACGAACTCCTCTCCTCGTAGCAATCTTTCAAATGTTAGTCCATAAATAAAAAACATGCCCTTGTTTCTCTAGTTTGCAAACCCTTTGGATAGATATGACAGTGAATTCCTACCAACCACTTCTTTAACCATCTATTGAATGCCTTTGGTTAGTATGTGTAAATGGTTTTGATTGATTCCTGGAGAGGTGTGAAATCTGATTTTGCATTGACATAATACAAACACCAAACTTAACCCATGGTAGCCAAAATTTCAGCCTTACAACTCTCTCATCCAATATTAAATAGTTCACTAATTAGTCAAGGGGTAATCTCCTTAACAATATATTAAATATTAGAAGCATTCATATTAATTGAAAAAATAAGAATATTATTTAATATTAAGTTATAATGCAGGTAGTTGCCAAGTCGACATATGATACCCCCTTGTTTGTGAGACAAGGGATGCCCTCCATTCAATGCTTTAACTATTTAATATATGGATGTGTACATACCTTAATTTCCATTGGATTAAATCCCGTGACCTTTAAAGAGGAAACACTTTAACGCAAATCAAACATGTAAATACAAGCTTAATTTGTATATGTATCAAAGTTACTTTGAGAGTTGTATGGAATGCCTAATTTTGTATAGAAGCAAGGGAAAACTTGAAGGGTTGCTCACAAGAAACATGTATGGTCAATTATGATTATCATAGGTATATTAGTTTGGTTTTCCCAATCTAGAACTTGCACACTTTTTTACTATTGTTAAAGGCATGTCATGATGGTTTACTAGTGTAACATCATGTATATTTAGTTGTGTCTATTAAAGGCATGTTAGTTCAATGACAAAACCAATGGTTTGTCAACTTGGTCAACTTAGTGAGCTATGTGTTAATCATCTCAATGAACAATGTATAAGTTCAATTAGCTTAGCCATTGACATGCACAGTCCATTTTCACTATTAATGACATGTTAGGTTGGATATTAATATGTATTTTTTATTATCATTATCTAGGAGATTAACCGAATCAACATGCATGTTTGACTACAATTGTGGGAGATATGTTAGATAGGTCAACCCCATCAACAACATTTATGTTCAATTGCACATGTTAGAGGCATGACACAATGACCAATTGATTAGTAACATGTACATTTTGGTTATCACTATTAAAGTTGTGTTAGGTGTAACTTGTTCAATGACTTGTATGTTTGGTTACAATTATTAAAGGCTCACTTGATTGTTTAATGCAGTAAATGGAGTGCAAGTCTAGTTATCATTGTCGAAGGCATGTTTTGTTGGTTAAATTAGTTAACATCATATAAATTCAACTATGAATGTTAGAGCCATCCAAGGCTATTAATCCCATTTAAAGTAGTGCATAACATTGATGGGGGCTTGCTTATTGCATTATGTGTGAGTATAGTGTGTTATTTTTTTTGTAAGTCAAAGATTTTTCATTAATAAAAAAGAATGTACAAGGGCATCAAAATGCATGGCTTACAATTATTTATATATTTAATGGAATATGCCTTTCATTAAGAAGAGGAAACAAACTTTTGGGGATAGGGGAAATGGCATTGTCTAGGGGAAATGTCGATCTCATCTATCTCATCTTCACTCTCCCTTCCCTATCATTTGCATCCCTCTCCTTTTTTTCTTTATCCACCAACACCAATAATAGACCTTTTGTTAAGAAGTAGCATTGGTTGACTCAGGATGAGGGTTAGAGCTCATATGTTTATCTTGGGTTTCTCCTTGGGGTTTTTGAGCTTACGTATCTTGCTTTAAATTATTCTTAAACATACCAACAATATCCTTACCCATCTCTTGTTCATGAAACTTCATATTGCGAGCACAATATTCATCCTAAATTTCCTTTGAAGATTCATGTAGCCTTTTTGCACTGAGGCCTATTCCTAGGGGGAGATTGGGAGGATCTACATTTGTCAACAGACCTTTTTATTGTTGTCCCATGTCACCCCAAACTTTATAGCCCATGTTTGTAGCCAAGATATACCCTCTTCCATATGTAAACTATTTATTAGATTGATAAAAAGAGAACACTGAGCTCTTCCATGAGCTTTTATTTGAAGATGAGAATGACAGTGAAATGTTCATTTTTAACTGTGCACCTAAACAAGCTTAGAGACCCTTCCACCTCACTGTCTTAAAATATGGACTCAAACCATTGTAGAATGTGACATTTTGAAGCATGTCACTCTAGTCCCTTTGACAAGGAGTGACATGACACCTTTTGTGAAAGAGCAACAAGAGAATTTCGCCTCTTGCCCCTTTGAAAGTGGTGAAACTTTTTAGAAAAAGGGTAAATGTATAAAAACATCATGGAAAAAGGCTTCGAAAAATTTAAGAATGATTCTATTTTATTGAGTCACTACTACAAGAGACTATCACCTCTTCCCCCTTTGAAAAAGGTGAAACTGTCTAGAAAAGAAAATATATCTGAAAACATCGCGAAAAAAAGTTTCCAAAGCATTTAAAAATGATTCCATTCCATTGAATCACTACTACATGAATTCATCTTAAAATTTTATTTTATTTATTAAATTTATAAATCAAAATTCCCATGGAAATCTGAGAGGCATTAGAAGATATTATATATTATATATATAATCATAAGCGCTTGTTTAAAACACATACAGGGCAATTTAATAACTTTATATAAGACATTTTGTCTCTGCCGTACCGTAGTTCACACAATAAATTTCAAGGTGGGCGATGCCATTTTTGTTCAAACCCTCAAGGAGCTTCCAAGAATGGAAGAAGAATAATGGGCGACGCAATTTTGTTCATACCCTAGATTTTTGAATTCTAGAGAAGGTTTTAGCAATTTTGTTCAAACCATGAATTTTTGAATTATGGAGGAGGTTTCAGTAACGGAAACCAATGTTTTGCTATGAGTATCCTATTTTTCCCTTCCAGTTTGATAGAGGCAGGGGATCATTGGGGTTTTTGCAGGGAACGAGACACCTAACTGGAACTTGTGCGGCTCCTTGATTTTGCTATGGAACCCCAGACCCACATAAGGTTCAAACAGGGCTTTTCCTTTCCATTGTCACCCAAAAAATTCATGTCTCTCTCTATAGGTTTTCGCCTTCTCCTCCAAGGCAATGAAAGAGGTTGATAGACCTATTGCATAAATTCTAGACTCGAGTAACTCATGAAAAAGCTTTGGTTGTTGGATATCCCCTTCGAAATCATACATTTCCCCTAGCATAGGCAACAAAAACCCCACTGAGGTTGTTGGAGTAAACGCCATTGATAAATCTAGGGAAGAGGGAAAAAATTCATGGAGCTCGTCAACCCACCAAGCCTTGGGAAATAACTTTTGACTGTATCCATTTCTCACAGCGGTAAGTCTCTATCTGACTCCAGTTCTATTATCAAATTTCTATCTTTGGAAGATTTGATGGTTATTGAAACCAGAGTAATTTAAAGGAAAGGAAAAACCATAGTAAATTAAATTCAGTTTGAATCCATCAAATAAAATAGACTTTTTTGACTAAGACTAATTCTATCCTAGCTTTAATTGATGGAATGCAAATTTGGAAACTATGGAGAATAATGTGCAGCATGCACTGAGCATGGGTACTAGAAGTTACTAATTAGAGTATATAAAGGTTTTTTAAACCAAAGATGTAAAAATCATATAAAAAGTGATGGCTCTAGGTTAAATCCACGTGTGTGTCCTGATTGCCTCAATGCGTTGAGATGAGAAGAAATGTTGGGATGCATTTGGCTTCGACACCAATAATAGTCATACCTATTTAAATGAGATTATAGAACATTGTGTTTCATATTTCAAGATCCTTGAAATGATCTTTATTTGTCATGAACCTCCTTTCCTTTGATACTAGAATCTCAGAGACGCACAAAGGTTGATCCTTTAACTTCAATCAATATCTACCCAATGGAAAACAACAGATGCTATTTTTCAAACCCTCTTGATTGATGTCCAAGGGCCAAGGATAATTCACCTTTTGTAGCCTTTTATACTTCTCCGTGATTCAGAAAAATCCCTAATACAAGGTTGAAGGCATGTCAATGAGCTCAACAATAATATTATATATATGAACTTAGACGGTAGAAACTTTATAGCTTCAGATAGTATTTTATATAAACCTGCAACAGAGAAGGAATTGTAAGTGAGATACTATCTCCAAACAAGATTCAATTCAAGGGTGCTTACATAATAGAAGATTTGACCCTAAAGCAACCAAAGCTTCCTGGCTATAGTCATGACAAAAGGCCTTAGATATAGATAATTTGACCAACAATTTGAAAGAGAGCTCTATCCTAGAGATGATTGCTTGATGAGGCCTTGATCTCATTTCCTTTCTAAGATCTGCAACCTAGAATTTTGCAGTACGAGTTTTAGTGCTTCATGATGACTGATCTTTGAAGAGGAAGGAGGCCAGTGTTGTCAGAAAACTTCTTGTGATTTATTTTTTCCTTGCTTGGGCTTGCCCTCACCTTAGTTGTGATACCTTGCCCTCACCTTAACTTTGATACCATTATGGCGAGGCAAGATAAACATGATGACAATATAGGTAAGAAGTTGTAGATTCCTCTGTTGTCTGTCTTTTAGCTTCTAGAACATCATATGTTTTATTGCCAATTTTTGCTAAATTTAAAATTGACATATTGATCTGAGAAGAGGGTTTGCAATGCTAATAACCTCTTCTTCAGTCCATGTTGGCACACTTGAGTCTTGTTAAAGGACCAACTATTTCTTGTGCAAAATTCAAAGCAGATGACAACATACAACATGTTTTCTGAGAATCAAAACAACTTTTAGAAGTGTTATGACATTAATCCAACACTATTTTTATAAACGAGTTCGTACTAATGGACACAGGATGTGTAAAATGTATTCTTCAACAAAAATTTTCTCTATCGGCTGGTTTAAAGCTTACAGCCCTACTCCTATCTTGAAGAAAGGGTACTTGCTTCCCTTTCACTTCATAGGTATATGAAAACCCAGTTTTGTAAGCACCCATAACCATGAATATTATACCAACTCCCTATGGTTAGTGCATCAATAATGTAAGTTTAACACTCATCCATGTGGTAGTCATAAGGAATTTACGTAAGGTTTTATTAACATTGGCATCCCAGGCAATTAAGATCTATCCATGGCCTCAAAATGATGTATTTCCCTTACTCAATAGAACACTCGTCATTTCTCTCCCCTAATCATCAAATTTTTTCTCTTCATTCAAAATGACAAATCAATCAACAGGTCACCATTTTAAAAGTTAGATCATAATATGTTTAGCTTCTCCCTTATTCTGACACTCTAGTATTCTCGCAGCTTCAGAATCGCGAATCTTAAACAGAGTCTCATTATGTGCATTCAGGGAGGCATAATTCACCCTTGCTTTGCATCAAATTTACCCCCTAGCATTCCCTTTACCTTTACATGCCTCAATGAAACGCATGCCAAGTCGGTACTTGCTCAATTAAATTAGTGAGTTGAGGGGTGCCATATATACCCAACGTTGCCTGCATGTTCTTCCTCTTCCTATGTCATAGTGTATTAAAATTAAGCCAGACTGGTGAGGATCCCCAATAATAATAACATCTATGTTGGCATATGAATCTGAATGACTTGTTTCCCTTAATTATATGTTTTGGTTTTTTAACAAAAAAGGCTAACAGAGATAGAGACCCTCAGATCTTTCTACTTTCGACCCCTATTCCCATTTTCACCTAGGTTTTTACCATGTCAGTGTCCCTTTCTTTCTCAAAACTACATGAAATCAGTTGATCTATCCATTTCGTAATGCCTTTGGTAAATTTTTCTATTAAATTCTTTGAAGTATATATGAGATCTAAGGGTTCTTTTGGTTGTTCCTGACTTCATATATTTATGCTAATCATGATATGGGTTTGATGTAGAGTATTATGATTGAGTAAGGGTTGCATTGCTTGATATCTATTAAGGAGGAGGACAAGGAGAAAAGTGGTGTTAGGGTTGAGAGCTAAAGATGCCTGTGAAAAGAGGAGGTGTGTGGAATGGAGGGTGGCAGGGCTACCAGCATGGTAGAAATGGAGGATGGGGAGGTTAGGGTTTTCATTATCGAATAGGTATAGTGGGCTTCCTTGTTATCTTTGTGGTCATACAATTGATTTTTTTGGCAACAAGGTTTTGTCACTCCTCATATACATCCGCAACTACTAAGCTTCTTCCTTCCCTCCTCCCTCACTGGTAAGCTTCTTCATACCCTTCTCCCCCACTGGTAAGCTTCTTCCGGCTCTCCACCCTCATCAGGTTGCTTCTTTCTCTCTTTCTGGGGTGGGTCAGTGTTTAATTTATCTTTAACGACAAGCATGCCCTTTCTTAATCTGGTAGTATTATAATGAAGTGTAGACTTCTTACAACATTCAAGTAAGATCTCCATTACAATGAAGTGTAGTTGTCTTATACTATTTTAGAAAGATCCCTTTCATTGAGAACCCATTGAACAATGTATTTATGTGATTTGAGCCTTGGCGGCGAATTTTCATCAACCCCGGTTAACCATTGAACCAATACCCCATGGACCTGCTTCGAAATTTGATTTGCCTTCAACACCCCCGATTAACCGTTGAACGAAAACCCCATGGACCTGCTTGGGAATTTGATTTTACTTTTAGCTTTTTCGCAAGATCTGAAGGCACAGATGTTATCAAACTTAATTTCCTCGCTTATTGTCAAAATTTTAGCACCTCTAGCATTTTTCCAGACATTTTGTGAGTTTTCTTTACAAGTTTCCTTTCATTTGATCTGTGTGAAGCTGTGAACTCCATCTCTGCATTAGCATAGTACAATACCTACCAAGAGAAAGATTCAAAGTTTATACCTCTCTCATGCAAGAGCAAAGGTTTTACCAACTACCCCTAGGGTAATTTCCCTTGCCAAAGATAATGAAACCATTCACCCGATAGCAAGAAATAACAATGCTCTTTCCATTTTTTAACAAAGGGAAATGAATATTACAGGTAAATTTGATGGGCAACTACTCAATGAATTCGCTGGGCACTCTTCATTCTGAGTAGGATGGTACTAAGTGTGTGCTAGATTCTACATAAGCTGGTTGGGTATTATAAAAATATATTGTTAAGAGTTCAGTTCAACATCTTACTCATGGGAATTTAATCTTGTGGGAATTGAATCCGGGTGGGAATGGTAACAATCGTTCTTCCCGTCCACTCATTATCCAAGCCAGACCCACTTTCCATCCATAAAGCTAAATCCACTTCTCATTAGTCAAGCTAAAACTAGTTCTGATCCACCCAACCTAGACCCAATTCACAACGACAATCTTGTTCACCAGCCACTTTCTGCTATACATATCATTTTCACACTGTTCCCACAGTGTCCAGAACACATTGGCCAAAACAAATGATAGATATTATACACACCATTTTATTATTTATGTGTAATGAAATCTCGATCTGAGCATATGCATGATAGCAAAGCAACCCCCTTTTTAGCATTTCGGTATTTTTATAGATGTTCTTCTCCATCAAGTCTTTCTACCTGACCTTTTATGCATTTTTTTTCATTTAAAATAGTAGGGCACAACTTCTCAGGAGATGGATCTATTAGAATGGTATTCTCTTTCCACATCTTGGAAACAAATTCTATTTTTCTATGGCCATTTTGTTCTTTTTTAGGATCTAGGCAATGCACTTGCACTTAGGTTAGTCTAATCCCAGAAAATAAATAGTGTCCCTCAACTGAAATTTAATCGACTTGAGTGGATTGAAATAGAGAGGAATTATTGAGGATACTGGAGCACTATCATATGTTTAAAATCATTCTTATCTATTTTTCTGTGGGGTTCATAGGAACGGGAAGATGACTAGAGAAAGCAGAGTTTAATAGAGAGCATTGACTCTCTCTTCCTAAAGTAGGCAAGTATAAGAAACCTGTTGCATTTAGATATCTTAAATTTGATTTCTCCCCTATTGAGTAGAGAATTGAAAATAAATTTTATTTACTCGGTAGGTGATCAATGTCATAACAGCTAACACAGAGGACTTGGGAACTCTAAACTTAAATATTGTTGGATGAAATGATTTATATTCCTCATGGGTATTAGAAAAGCCCTCCGAAGTAAACGAAAGGGATATTACTAACTCTGACGTACGATTGGTGAAGATTTTGGTTATTTTCTCAATTGAACATGTAAGGAAACCTGTGTGATGATGATCTATGTAGTTGAGTAGGGTTGTATTAAGCAGGAAATGAAAATTGACATTGGCAGGGGTGCTTCTCTATTTCTAACAGTGTACATCAAGCAGAGGCAAACGACTTCTGGAGACATCTCAGAAAAGTTACATTCACAACAATATGGTGTGATCTTCAATGAAGAAGGGAAGGAAAATCCCGAGGGGGGTAAAATGAATGACGAGGTGCAGAAAAAAAGCTTCCAATGACGAAGAACTTCTTACGAGGTTTTAAGAGGATGACACAGGAACTGAACATTGAGACATCAAAGAGAATGCTCTGGATGGTAAGTTTTGATTTTCCCTGGTTAACTGATCTATGATGTTGGTAGGCTATTGTAAGGTAATGTCTAGTCAAACTCTCAGGACAATGGTTGTTGTAATGCAGACCATTTGCAACTTGAAGGAAGTCCAACAAAAGTTTTGTGGAGGGTAAAATTCTTTGTTGCACTAGATCGCTACTTTTTGTTCTCTTGGAAAAGAGAATCATTATATTATTTTCAAAAATCCTTTTTGAATGTTACTTCTCCAATAGAAAAATTTTATATTTCTTATAGTTTAGCAGAGTATGCTTTAATTTATATTTCTTAGATTTTAGCATAGTATGGTTTAATTTAAGGAGGTAGATTCCGCTCTCCCGGGAAAATACAACATTTGGACGTAGGAGAATGAGAATGAGAATTCTGACTCCACTGTTAGATTGATGTGAGACCAAATGATCATGGCTAGGGTGTATTCAAGCATTTCCTAGGCTAGGAATAATCTTGATTTATACCATGAATTGATGCTTCGTATTAAAGAATGTCACTGTACATTGGGTGAGGCTAATGCAGATTTTGATCTACCTCAAAGGTAATAGTTTTCACATTGGCTATTTCTAAATCAAGAGTACTAAGTTCTTCCATTTGCATTTGGTGTTCATATCCTTTGTTTCTTTTCAGTGCGCCTGAGAAGATCAAGGCTATGAGTCATGTCCTATCCAAGGATAGAGAACAATTTTATGACTGTGTGACAGTAACAAAGAAGTTGTGAGCCATGGTTTAGTCTGCAGATGAGCAAGTAAGGACCTTGAAAAATCAAAGTACACTTTGAAGTCAGCTGGCTGCAAAGACTGTTCCTAAGGGCCTGCATTGTCTGTCCATGTGATTGACCATGGATTATTACTTGCTTGCCCTTGAAAAGTGAAATTTCCTAAAAATGACAAGTTGGAGGATCCAACTCTTTATCACTATGCATTATTTTCTGACAATGTATTGGCTGCATCTATGGTTGTGAATTCAACTGTCATGAACGCTAAGGTGAAGTGTTATTAATTAAAAATACTCTAAAGTTTGGAAGTCCAACAATTTTGTTGCATTTTACATTTAATATTTGGATCTCATTGTAGGTGATTTACTTGTGTTTGCGGGAATCTCAGAAACATGTATTTCATCTCGTCATAGAATTGTGGTTTTTACTTAATCCCCCAGGGAAAGCTGTGACACATGTAGAAAATATTGATGATTTTAAATGGCTCAGTTCCTCCTATTTCCCTGTGCTTCGCCAACTTGAATCTGCAATTACGAAAGAGTATTATTTCAAGGCAAATCACTCGACTGCACTCTCAACACGTTCCACCAATTTGAAATATATAAATCCAAAATATTTATCCATGCTAAATCATCTTCGCTTCTATCTTCCACAAGTTTATCCCAAACTAGACAAGATCCTTTTATGGGATGATGATATTGTGGTGCAGAAAGATTTGATGCCCTTGTGGTCAGTAGGTATTCATGGAAAGGTTAATTATTCAGTGGGAACTTGTGGAGAAGGCTTTCACTAGTTTGACAAATACCTTAATTTTTCCAATCTGCACATAGCCGGGCACTTTGATCATAATGCTTGTGGTTGGGCATATGGGATGAATGTATTTGATCTCAAAGAATGGAAGAAACAAGATATAACTGGAATATATCACAAGTGGAAGAACATAGTAAGTGTGTAGTGTGGTTTATTTATGTTAATTCCTATGATCCTTACTTTAAAGTATTTGAAGTACATCTGAAGTAATTAGCTAGAAAACTTAATGGGTTTGTCAGTATTTCTAATTTCCATTCTCTTTTTCATGACCGATAATTGATATGAATGTTTCAGTGCACTTGAGAAGATCAAGGCTATGGGTCATGTCCTATCCAAGGCTAGAGAACAATTTTATGGTTGTGCGATAGTAACAAAGAAGTTGCAAGCCATGCTTCAGTCGGCAGATGAGCAAGTAAGAACCTTGGAAAAGAACAGTAAATTTTTAAGTCAGGTGGCAACAAAGTGTGTTCCCAAGGGCCTGCACTATCTTTCCATACGATTGACCATAGATTATTACTTTCTTCCTCTTGAAAAGCGATAATTTCCTAAAAAGGACAAGTTGGAGGATCCGACTCTTTGTCACTATGCATTATTTTCTGACAATGTATTGGTTGCATCTGTGGTTGTGAATTCAATTGTCATGAATGCTAAGGTGAAGTGTTATTAATTTAAATTACTCTAAAGTTTGGAAGTCCAACAGTTTCGTTGCATTTTACATTTAATATTTGGATCTCATTGTAGGTGATTTATATGTTTTTGCAGGAATCTGAGAAACATGTATTTCATCTCATCGCAGAAAAGTTAAATTTTGGGGCCATGAAAATGTGGTTTTTACTTAATCCCCCAGGGAAAGCTACGATACGTGTAGAAAATGTTGATGATTTTAAATGGCTCAATTCCTCCTATTTCCCTGTGCTTTGCCAACTTGAATCCGCAACTATGAAAGAGTATTATTTCAAGGCAGATCACTCGAATACACTCTCAGCACATTCCTTTGATTTGAAATATATAAATCCAAAATATGTATCCATGCTAAATCATCTTCGTTTCTATCTTCCACAAGTTTATCCAAAAATGGACATGATCCTTTTCTTGGATGACGATATTGTGGTGCATAATGATTTGATGCCCTTGTGGTCACTAGATCTTCATGGAAAGGTTCATGGTTCAATGGAAACTTGTGGAGAAAGCTTTTGCCGGTATGACAAATTCCTTAATTTTTCCAATCCACACATAGCGAGGCACTTTGATCCTAATGCTTATGATTGGGAATATGGGATAAATGTATTTTATCTCAAAGAATGGGAGAAACAAGATATAACTGAATATATCACAAGTGGCAGAACACGGTAAGTATGTAGTGTGGTTTATTTATGTTAATTCCTATGATTCTTACTTTAAAGTATTTGAATTAAATCTGAAGTAATTAGCTAGAAAACTAAATGGGTTTTTATTTGTTCGATTTCCACATTTTTCTTTTATTGTATGTCAGAATGAGGATAGAGTGTTGTGGAAGCTTGGAACTCTACCCCGTGGATTGAACGTTTTATGGCTTGACCCATCCTTTGGACAAGTCTTGGCATGTGCTTGGTTTAGGATATAATCCTAGCTTACACTTTTCAAATATTGAAAATGTAGCTGTTTTTCATTACAATTGGAACATGAAACCTTGGTTAGAGCTGAGAATGATGAAGTGCAGGCCTTACTAGACAAAATATATAAAATATGATCGTCTTTTCTTACAACAGTGCAATGTAAATGAATAGTTTTGACCTCAATATTCATACTGCATAGATTGTCAAATGTAAAGTGTAAAGGCCCTTGATTCTGGTTAATAATTCATTCTAATTCATTTGTTTTTGGAGTTCCACACAGAGATTTAGGTTTTCAATCTAGGGAAAAACCTCTCAATAGGGGAAACCCAACAATTGTCCTCTTATTGAATTTATTCAAAATGAGATATCCAACACAAGACCAAAGAGTTCCTCCAAGTCAGCCCTCCTCTTTAAGTCAAGGTCAATAGTTGAGTCTCTGCCTAGCCAAAATTAGAAACAGCTTTTGAATTTTTTTCCTTATTGCAAGTTTAGTCTCTTATTATAATACATTGACTTCGAATTACAGACTCTTTGTCTTTTATTATTGATCTTTAGCTACTATAGCAAACCCTTGACTCTTTACCATAGATATTCAGATCCTGCTGCAAATAGATAGCTTTAGATTGAGATTCGGCTTAGTCACAAACTTCGGTTTCTTCAAGTGTTGTAGACTTCTTTTTATCCTCATTTTTTCTTCTCCCGTTTGATTACAGACTTTGAGCTTTTTCACTTTCTTGGTTGCTACCCAAAATATTTCGAATATAGGCTAAAACGCCTGGATATCATTCTCCAAGAGCTTTGACTTAACTAGACAAAGAGTGACTATGCCTAGACTGTTGCCTTTCTAATGTTGAAATGTGCTGCAATCTTCACCTGTGACAAGATGCAATAGCCCTAATTGGACAACACAGAAACTAGCTCAGTTCAGTGTTTAACTACCATGACCAATTCCTTCATTTTCCCGTACCAACTATGCTGCAATAGTCTCACATGGAGCAAGGGTTAATTTGCACATGGACATCCCTCTTTTGAGAATGAAGGAACTGTGTTAGTCTCTCATCTAATATATGTTTCTAAGATATAATAAACTTATGGTGTATGAGTTATCATTATTCTTACTCCTTAGTTATATTATATGTGCTCCTTGTCTTTGTGCTCATGGCTGAAATAAATAACTCTCCATTGAATTTCTATTAGCATCATTCTGAAAATCTTCATTGATTGATGCTCTATGAAATGCATCAACTCTGAGTTACTCATAATCCACTTTCTTGTTGAGTTAGAGATCAACTGCCATAGTTGTAGAGTTGTTGCATTTCCTTAAGGAGTTGCTAATTTGGTTTATGTACGACTGATAATAATTTCTCTCTCCTTACTTGTAGTGTTATTAAGCATTCTTGGGTGGATTTCTACTTACAAGAGTCGTTTCCCTCTCCCCTGAGCATTATTTTCATTTTCTGGGATGAGTTTGAGCTCAATCTTGGTTGTCTAAGAGGCCATAGGTACTAGACAAGGCCATGCATAACTGTAGGAGATCATTGGCTTTCCAATTTCCCTTCATTCCCTTAAATCATCGAATACATGGGTGCTGAAATCTACAAGGAAAAACATTCTTTATGTGTATTTATGGTAGAATGTAATTATGTTATAATGTTGTTAAATTGAGATTCATTACTTGAGTGATTCAAATTATATGTTGTTCCATTGGTATTGGGAATCGTTGCATGAGAACCCATTAACTATAATTATTCACCAATAATATCCAGAGGTTGTTCTGTACTATAATGATGATTGTCTAGTATGATTTATAATGAGGATAAGGTTGAAGAAATGAATGAGGATAGATCGCATTTAGGGGCAGTGTCGATGAAAGTTGTACTGTAGAAAAATAAAATACAACAGTATGGACAAATATGGTCAAATTCTGATGAAGAACATGCAACATCAACCAACTTCGATGAAAACACAAAGTGTGAACTGTTTGAACTGTCTGATTTCACACTTATTGCATATTCAACTGGTGGATTTGCATCTTCTTGTATTGATAATATGGAAGATCAAGATTACATACAACAATGTATACACACTTTTACCTTAAGGCAAAGTGTTGGGAAAAAGACCCTCAAGGAAAACTCCTTGAGACAAGTATCAAGTCAGTGAGCAAAAATTGTTGTAAAGATGCTAGCAGTCAATTGTCCAAGAGTGATTTTTGGATGCCCTCACAAGAACTAAAGATTGTATCCCACTATCCAAAGGATCTTCTCTCAACTAAAAGGGGTATGCTAATAAATGCTTATGGGAAAAAGGCACAACACATTTATCTTTGGTTGGGAGTTTATCCATATTGCCCACAATGTAAATAGTTATAATGTCATGTTGAGTAGATTTTTGGAACACCTTTAAGAAGGTATCATTATCGAATGGGGGCTAGAAATCTAAAATGTTATCCATTGAATTAGATATAGGATTATATTTGTCTAGATGGGAAGGTTTATATAGTTTGAGCTTGTAGGAATTAATTATTGGAGAATACCCTATTGCAGAGGAAGCTTTGGGTTGAATGAAATTTCATGAACCTATAGTAGAATATGTAAGCTAAATTTTTTATTTTTAATATATTTTTGCCTTATATTATTTATTATGATGGATGGCATATGATATGTAGGAAGCTTTTCACTCTATAGAAGATATTCATGGCCTTGTGTATGGTCAAGAAGATTCCTAAATCTCAAATGACGACAATCTGGTATTCAATGTTAACAAAGATATTTTGGATATTATAAATTCATTTGCATCATGCTTATGCATGGTACAAGCTCTATATCCTCCAGGAAAGCTACAATAAATACTTAGCATAGAAGGATTTGCAGTTGATGGCATCATCTAGATTGTTTGCTGCCATTGTGAAATGGGATGAGGGAAATGTGTAGAAAAATCATATTTGAGAAACCATTTATCTTTGGTTGGGAGTTTACCCATATTTCCCATGATGTAAATAGTTATAATGTCATGTTGAGTAGATTTTTGGCACACCTTTAAGAAGGTATCACTATTGAATGGGGTCCAGAAATCTAAAATGTTATCTATTGAATTAGATATAGGATTATATTTTTCTAGATGGGAAGGTTGATATAGTTTGATCTTGTCGGAATTAATTTTTGGGAAATACCCTATTGCAAAGGAAGCTTTGGGGTGAATGAAATTTCATGAACCTACTATAGAATCTCTGAACTAAATTATTTTTATTTTTAATATATTTTTTCCTTATAATATTTCTTATGATGGATGGCATATGATATGTAGGAAGCTTTTCACTCTATAGAAGATATTCATGGCCTTGTGTATGGTCAAGAATATTCCTAAACCTCAAATGACGAAAATCTACTATTCAAAGTTAACAAAGGTATTTTAGATATTAGAAAGTCATTTGTATCATGCTTATGCATGGTACAAGTTCTATATCCTCCGGAAAAGCTACAATAAATACTTAGCATAGAAGGATTTGCAGCTAATGGCATCATCTAGATTGTTGGATGCCATTTATATTATGTCCTATGATCACAAGCATGGGGCTCACCATTTTGAGGTAGAGAATGAAAAGGAAAGAAGTTCAAGAATGGCTAGTCTTCTAAGCTTTAGGATTTAATTTGGATTCTAAAATGGATACCAGAGAAGTGGTAAGTTATTTCAATGAAAAGGCTTAAGTTCATCTGTCACTGTTTGAGATGTTTGCATTTGTATAGGTTTTTCTAGTATAAGTATTATATTTTATGCTTAGTTAAAGGAGTTTTCTTCGAGTATGTCTAATAATAATATGTTTTTTGGGCAGTTGTCATGCTCAACACTTCTATCTGAAGTGGTAAGTAATAGGTACAAAGATGATTAAAGAATTTATTTTTGAAATTAAGTCTTTCCTTGATGTTGTTGAGAAGTCAAAGCACACATATATTCTTCTAAGCCCTTTTTATGCTTGTACAGGTTACCTCCCATATGTCTTTCCATATGTACCTTGTACCTTGTTACCTCCCAATGTACCTTGTTATGTCCAAACTTGCAAGTAAAATGTTACCTTCCATATGAAGAATTATCAGCCACTGAGATAGAAATCAATGTTTCACCTCCCAAAGGTCCCAATGTTCAATCAAAAGCAATACCCATAGCAGCAAGTCCACCTCATGTCCTAGATCTTCTTGGTTATTTGATAGGTTTAGGAACTGCACTTGTCCCTACAGATTAGTGAGCAATAGGCTCTGGGTGGGTATTAGATAGCCAATTCCATTTCATTTTGTAAATAAAAAACTAAAAAAAATTGGCTTTATTGTTGTTAGATGTGAATTGTATTTAGTATGATAAGCGTCAACCTAATTAAAGAAACTTGTGATATTTGGTTAATGCTTTGTGCAGGCCTCCATCACCTGTTTTACTTGCATCATCAACATGTCAAGGCCTTCAGATCAATGGGAAACTTATATGGTGCGATGGTCAAATTTTTTATAGCTTCAAGCTTTAGAATAACTCTTTTGGTCTTGCACCTACTGGACCTCTACAAGTGCAGTTCATAAAATGTGAAAATAGTTGAGATATTAGTTTTATTTACTGTAAATATTGCTAGTTTAATAGGATGTAGATGCACATCTATTCCGAGTCCTTTCCCTAATTTTCATTCATGGTAAATTGGTGCCACCATTGCAGCCTGGTAGCTCAGTACACACACTGCTACCAATGGTACTATTTCAAAACATATCTCCGGCAAATGCTTTTTTGTAGGTGGAAGTAAAAAACAATCAACAGCTTGTTTGGTATTTTAATGATAATATTTCATTTGAAGTTTTTTCTCATTGAGGATGGCAGGATGGAGCGTGCAACATTTATGGACATAATAATGAATGATAGGATCTAAACTTTAAGCTTTGGAAGCTTTCTTCATTGAGGATGGCAAGATGGAGCGTGCAAGGTCTCTGGAGATAATAGTGAATGCTAGGACCATTCCCTCTGAGCCACTCTACGTACGCCTTCGACTTTGTTGGATTTTTAGGACTTTTGGGTCAGAAGGACTAGGCAGGATGGACAAGTCCAAGCGATCAAAAGGGGAAGAGGAAGAGCAAATAGACGGTGAGCTTGTTCTCTCCATTGAAAAGTTGTAGGAAATCCAGGATGAGATTGAGAGTGTAAGTTCTCATGCACTCTGAAAAGTACTTTTTGGGGTTATTTTATTTTATTTATTTTATTCTTAAATTGTTTTTTTCTTGTCTTTTTTTAAAGCATTTTTCCGATTCCTTTCCCTAGGTATTATTTTTTTGATTTATTGTTGCATCTATGGATTGATTGAATTTTTGCTTGTCTGTGTGTTGCTTGAGAATGATTTGTTACAGCCCTTAAGAGCAGGTTTGAGGAAAAGAGTGGTTTTTCAGTAAACCCAGACTTCATCTTCATATTCTTTCCATCTTTTGGATATGGACATTTTGATTGGTTTACATATATTGTTTTTCCAATAATGTCAGGCAAATTATTTCAAGGAAAATTTGAAACTAGAACATCCTCAAATTAGTTATTTCAGTCTTTTTGCCATATCCATTTATTGTTTGGGTGTGAGTTCGTAAAGCTGGAGGTTCAACAAATGTAATATTTTGTGTGACAATTCTTGATCAGTTACACTCTACCTGTTTACGATTAGGTTCATAATGACCTTGTGACGTGAGCCTCCCTCAATGTAGTATGCCACACTCCTAAATCCCCTTTGGTCTCAATTACAGTCTTCACGTTTATGATAAGGTCATAGTGGCCTGGTCACCTAGGGTACTCTCGGCCTAGTCACTGCCCCCAAAGGATCTAACAAGGTTGATAGACTTAATGGCAAAAGCTCATAATTCTATTCAGCACCTGCTCTTAGGGAAGGATAGACCTACCTTACAGATATGGTTGTTGAAAGTTGTCTTATTCTTACATTCGTCTTTTTATTAGTTGATGGAAAGCTTTCTTGGAGGAATTAGTGGATAGAGTTTAAGTTGGATTTTGGATCACAATCAGAGTATTCCTACATTACATATTTTTAATTTCATAGTTTCATTCAATTGAGGAAGAACCGGATTCATTGTATCACTTCTCTTTTCCCTTTCCCCACTTATATAATGATGTTGCAGCTCTGGATTTGATTTTTTCCTTCTACTTTTTCTCTCTGAGATTGAATCTAAAGTTTCAAGTACCTAGCAGAGCCTTTTTCTCTTCTATCATAAGATGCATGTGTGTGTAAACCTATGTAGTTGATGAAATAAGTTTGGAGTGGATTGAAACAGTGAGATTTTGCTGTGGTAGTGGTGATGAATAGTTTTTTCAATTGAGCATAACATGTCTATATGATATAATGGAGAAAAATGGAAAACAATGTGAATTTTTTAAAGGGTGCATTGAGCTGCTCTCTTTTGGCTATTCATCTGCAGTTATGTTGAATGTTAGAAATGGGGGCTAACTGCAAAACTTTTTTTCTTTCATGAGACTACAAAAATCGGTCTCCAAATGAATTGAAAATGGCCTGGTGCACTCTGGGTTGTTCTATCACTAGTCTTACATGGGATGTTTGTATTCAAGTCATTCAGGTTATTATTCTTTTGAGTTATTATATGATGTCCAACTGTGTGGGGCCTTCTACTTGGGTAAATTGCACTTGGGTATTATGGACAATTGAGTCCTCAATTTTTTTTTCTGCTTTGCCTTTCACTACAAGGTCTTTAACATTCATTAGCGTTTGATACACTGAGCATTAAATATCATCTGCCCTTCTTTGTGCTTTGCCTTTCATTACATGGTCTTTAACATTCAACACTGTTTGATAGCCTGAGCATTAAATATCATCTGCCCTTCACCATAAACCATAAAAAAATAAAGCTTTCTTTATATATAATTTATTTGAATGAAAAAAAGGGAGAGAGCTGTTGTTTCAATTTCTCTAGCCTGGCATAAACCAAACTGTGAAACACATAGTTTCTATTTTAATACCAAACTGTGAAACACATAGTTTCTATTTTAATAGAATATGCATGCCGTTCATCAAATTAAAAATCGAATTATATCAAAACTACAAATCAGAACACCCATTTTTAAAAATTCCCCATTAGGGATCAACATGGAAATATGCTTATTTCCATTAGAATCGAGTGTCAAGGTTATGATTCATAGCAACATCGCAGCCTGTTTACATGAGATCGCCATTGTATGCTAATGGCATTCTAGAAAGGGGTGTCTTCCTTGTGTATAATCTGAAACAATTTCTTAGTTAGATATATCATATTTTTTTGATAATACAACATTCATGAATAGTAATAATGGGATACGTAGGACTGAGAATTGACCATAGTTGGAAATGTGTAATCTTAGTAATTAGGCAGAGAAGACTGCAACTGAAGAGAAGACTGCAACTGAAGAAGGTGATGATAGCAATGCCAAAATGATTAACGATGACATATTTGTGCATATAGTGCAGTAGTGAAGCAAAAGCGAAGCATAAATTTCAGAGAACAACACACCAAAAGCGGCTTCCTCTGTTATTGTGGTTGCCGACGATGGGTTGGTCGCCGACGACGGCGTGGCCGCCGATGGCGTGGGCGCCGGCGACGCCGTGTTCGCGGACGACGGTACCGACGGGATTGTGGCCGACGACGGGATTGTCGTTGCCGACGGCATTGTTGTCGTTAATGTTGTTGCCGCTGTTGTCGCCGACGACGGAATTCCCATGAATCTGGTTGTTGGAGCCAATGACGTTCTGGTCGCCCCCGTTGTTCATGTTGTTGGTTTACGGATATTGAAACTGGATTCCCACTTCTGAAAGAAAAACAAAACGGCTTCAGTTCAACAATACATAACGTGGACATTGATAAATTACTGTGAATCAATGCTTAATGTGGACATAGAATATGAGCAACTCAATGATATCTCAGAGATTAGAAATATATGACCATACCTAGAACTGGAGCAGGGCAAATTCCGTAAGCAAGAGGTGAGAAATACAATTGCATAGCCTGCCTTATATAGAAGTAGTGGAACTCCAGACTCGGATTTGAAGTTTTCATGTATTAAATTTAGATGAATGACATCATCAATCATGCAAAGACCAGGGTCACGAGGATGACATATTGTGGACGCCCTGTTTGGCAGACGAGTAATTCTTTTTGAGATTGAAGTGTTTAATCATAAATGTAATTTCTTAGTATTTGGGACTGTTCAAAATTTTTTACTTTTATTATGGGACCCACACCCACTGACCCTTTACACTCAATTTTTTTTGGACTTTTACCATGTGAATTTAAGTATCACATGTTTCTTTATATTTCGGAAGGAAAATTTAAGGAAAATTTAGTGCGGTTATATGAAAATCTTGTTTATGTGATATATTTTTTAATTATTGTTAATAATAAAGTAATCTTGAGTTGAATTTAGGTATCACATGTAGCTTTATATTCCGAAAGAAATATGTGTTATATAT